>BJKM01000525.1:0-167500 GCA_015082035.1 Chaenogobius annularis
CATCTGGACTCTGTTTTACAAAAACAAAACATTTCGTCTCTCATCCAAGAGTCATTCTCAATCTGTGCTGCTGTTAGGTAACATTATCAGAAAGCATGGCATTAACTTACACTGCTATGCAGATGACACACAGCTGTATTTATCAATGAAACCCAATCAGACTGATCAAGCAGACAGATTTAGTGCTTGTTTGAAGGATATAAAAACCTGGATGACACTTAATTATCTGCTTCTTAACCCTGAAAAAATCTAAGTACTAGGCCCTAAACATCTGCGAGACGCTTTGTGACTATCTGAGCAGATAGTCACACTGGACAACGTCAGTGTTGCCTCCAGCTCCAAGGTTTGTAAGAAACCTTGGTGTCTTATTTGACCAGGAGCCCTCTTTCAAAGCACACATAAATAAAGCCTGTAAAACAGCCTATTTCCTTCTGCGTAATATACCAAAATGCGTTTGTAACATCTAGTTTGGACTACTGCGCAGCATGTCCTAAAAGCTCTATAAAAAGCTTTCAACTGGTTCAAAATGCAGGGGGTGCACAGAGGCTGTTAACCCTGCGTCTAGTTGGCCACTGTCCAGGGTGTACCCCACCTAAGGCCCAAAGGCCGCAACCCCTAACGGGAACAAGTGGTAGAAAATGAGATGAGAACTTTTCATTTTTTTTTAAATAAAAAAAGAAAGAATAGACATTATATTTTACATTTGAGCGACAATGAACATCAGAAACTAACCAAATGTTGTTATGGAAAATTGTGCTGTTCATCATACACAGGCAAACACAGGAGGGGTTGCAGTGTTGATTTAACCATTACAGGAACTATTAATGGAAGGGTTTTTGCTCTGTTGAATGTGTGTGCTCCACCACCTAATCTGAGGTGGCGATTAGAATTTTTGCAATGAGATAATTTTTTTTGTTCTAATAGAATCTGCTCCACCCAACTTTAAGTTTGAATCTGAAACACGAGAAAACAAAAAGCGAGGTGGTGTGTGTGCTTTTCTTAGAGATTAAATAGTTACCCACAGGTTGTCCTTTGGGATGTTTTCAACATTTGAGTATGTATCCTTTAAAATTGAGCTGAAACAGTCTCCATCCATTCTCTTCATTGTTTTATACAAGCCTCCTCAGCACTGCCAAAGTTGTATTGATGATTTTACTGAGATGCTTTCAGTCGTATGCACAGACTTTGATGTTCGCTGCTTGGGCCACGACTGTAGAACGGTCTTGTAATTGACACATTGAGGGCAGTTTGATACCCACCATCATTATAAAGACCCCTCGCAGCTTTATCTCTGTTCTCTCTCGTCATTGATCTGTTCCGCAGGCATTCGGCCCCCGGTTAAAAAGCCCACACTGCTCCGGCGCTTTGCTCATCACAACGAAGTGTCCGGGTCTGTGTGACGAGGCTCAGGCTGGCCTCAAAATGTACCACCAAACGACATGCGCTCGTGTCGCTCCTCCCAGCTCTGTCTCTTCTCCGTCCCCACCCCTACTCTTCGTATCTCATCTCGCCCTTCAGCTCGTTTCCGTCCATCCCAACTTTCTTCTCTCTCTCTCGTCTCCCCATCCCTTCAGCTCGTCTCCGTCCTCCCTTGTCTATCCACTCCAGCGTTTCTCTCTCCGTCCCTCTTCTTTCTCTCCCCCTCCAGCTCGTCTCTCTCATCTCCCCTCCTCGTCTCTCCTCTCTCCCTTCAGCTCGTCCTCTCTTCCCGTCCCCCTCATCTCGTCTCTCCTCCTTCCTTCAAGTCTCGTCTCTCTCCTCCGCCCCCATCCTCGGTCTTCTCTCTCTCCCCCTTAGGCTCGTCTCTCCGTCCCCCATCTGTTCCTCTCTGTCTCTCTCCTCCCCCTTCCACTCGTCCTCCCAGCTCGTCTCTCGCTCCCCCTCTCCTAGTCGTTCTATTCTCTTCTCCTTCTCTCTCCCAGCTCGCTCTCCGTCCCCCTATTTCCTTTCGTGCTCTCGCTCATCTCTCTCTCCCTTCAGCTCGGTCTTCCGTCCCCCCATCTTCGTCTCTCTCTCCTTCTCTCACTCCTCTCAGCCGCTCTTCATCCGCCCTCCTGTCTCTCCGTCGCACCTCAACTCGTCTTCCTCCTCTCGCTCTCTCCTCTCCCTCTTCCAGCCTCTTCACTCCTTCCTCCCACCGTCTTCGTCTTTCTCTCTCTCTCCCCCTTCCAGCTCGTCTCTCCGTCCCCGCCATCTCTTCGTCTCTGTCTCTCTCTCTCTCCCTTCGAGCTCGTCTTTCCTTCCCCCCTCCTCGTCTCTCTCTCCTCCCTCCTTCAGCTCGTCTCTCCCTCCCTCCTCGTTCTCTCTTCTTCTCATCTTCGCCGTAGTTTCCTCCCCCATCTTCGTCTCGTCTCTTCCTTCACTCTCATTCTCCGTCCTCTGCTCTCCTCTCTTCTCCAGTCTCTCTCTCCATTCTCTCTCGCTTCTCTCTGCTCTCTTCTCTCTCTCTCTCTCTCTCCTTCCTCCTTCAGCTCGTCTCTCTTTCCCGTCCCCCACTTCCGTCTCTCTCTCTCTCTTCTCCTTCAGCTCGGTCTCTCTCGTCCCCCCTCCTCGTCTCTCTTCCCTTCCTCAGCTCGTCTCTCCGTTCCCCCCAGTCTTCGTCCTCTCTCTCTCTGCTCTCCCCTTCAGCTCAGGTCTCTCCGTCCCCCCATCCTTCGTTCCTCTCTCTCATCTCTCCCCTTCAGCTTGTCTCTCGTCCGTGCCGCCCTCTTCGTCTTCGTCTCTTCTCTCTCCCTTCAGCTCGGTCCTGTCTCCTCCCCCCTCACTTTCTCTCTCTCTCTTTCTAGCCTTCTAGTCTTGTCTCTCCGTCCCCTCCCTCGTCTCTCTCCCCTTCACTCGTCTCTCCTTCCCCCCCTCTTCGTCTCTCTCTTCTCTTCTTTCTCTTCCCTCAGCTCCGTCTCTCTTCCGGTCCCTCCCCTCTTCGTCTCCTCTCTTCTCCCCTTCAGTGTTCCTCGTCTCTTCCCTCCTTCGTCTCCTCCTTCTCTCTCCTCTCTCTCTCTCTCTCTCTCTTTCCCTTTCAGCTCGTCTCTCCGTCCCCGCCTCTTTGCGTCCTCTCTCTCCCCTTCAGCCTCGTCTCCTGCTGGGCTCCTCGAGTGTTAGTCAAGTGCTCTGTCTGAGTTCTGAGCCGTGATGAGTGGTGGTGCACGCGGGGGCCAACCAAACAGTGTCCCGCCGAGTCCGCCGCCAATCACGCAGCCGGCACCATCTCCAACGGACGACAGCCGCTGTTTGTGTCATAAATGAGGAATCGGATGGTATTAACTAATCCGCAAAAATTAAGTAAGACATCTTGGTGGAAATTTTTCGAACATTCTATCATAAGTACCGATTCGTCATAGCTTCGAGGGGGCACTACGTCCCTTTTCCCTTGTAGGGTCCACCGTCTTCCGAAATGTTCCACAGTATGGCAAGCGTGGATTTTCTTCGAAACGACGGGCGGTTGACCCGATGAGCTCTTTCGTTTCACACGCGTCGCGGACATCCGATTGCACGGTTCTGTTTGAGTTTGGCTGGAGGCGCGGCGGATGAGTGAGCGTGACCGGACCCCGCGCTTCGTAAAGAATTGGGGGAAGACTCCAGAAGATTCAGGCGGTTTCCTTGACATGAGATGGTGGAATAACATTTGAAGAGGCTTTAATCGAGCCATCTTTTTATGTATCTGTTCTTTTCGGCATTTCCTTGGTGGCACAGCAGTTCGTCTCTCTGTGGTGGAGTTGGCACGTCCCCCCCCTGTCTCTGGGGGAGCTTCCTCTGGTTTTCCCCCCGTCAAGCCAAGCTCAAGATCTGGCGATGGGTCCTTGAGCGACCACAGCTTGGGTCAAATACAGAGAACGAATCAAATGTACCTCGTGCTTTATGCGAAACGCGGTATCCTGTCACCAACCCGAGCATCCGAACCTCAGAAACGACAGACCGCCCAAGCCGAGTAAAGTGCTCCGGGGTAGAAAAGCAACAGAAAAGATTCCCCACAATAACAGGCATTCAGTCGTACTCTTCCTTTTGTTGGGATGTCTTCTTCTTGGCAGTAACTCCACTACAGTTGGATGTCCTTTATTTCCCCGTGCACAGAGCCAAAAGAACAGTCGGTGCTTTGTGCTCGTTAAAGAGTTGCCAACGCGTTCCCTGCCAAATACCACACTCGTTTTGGTTTTACTTTCTCCTCTTCATTCGAGTTCAAGCCGCGGGAGTTGAATCTGTCGGGAGCAGCGAACCGGTTCTGAGTCCGGGTCAAGGTCAGGGTCTTGGTCAGGAGCTTGGAGGGTTGTTTCCTGAGCTTTATTGGGGGGGAAAACGCTCTCGGGACGCCATTATGTACGAGCTTTCATTACAGAGACACATTTCTAGGCGCACTGGAATAACACCCTCTTCTCTATCTTTGAAACGCCTTAAAAAGTGCATTTTCTACAAATTTGTTTTCATCTGATCGTTAAAGGACATATTTTGCCTTATTTGCGTTGTTATTGCCTTAAAACATGATCTTGTACCTTTTACTTTGGCATCTTATGTTTAAACCCCCCCCCCAAAAAAATCATGTATGTTTTGAAACCTACACATGACATTATCAGGCGTTCACTCATCCGGATTGGTGTTAGAACTCCATCTACTGGCAGCAGAGGGAATTACCACGGGGGAAAAAAACAAGTGCAAGTGTATTTTTTTTCCCTGATATTTCCAAATCTAATCAACTAGAACAGTTTTACCTGATTTTAGTAAGACATGAAAGCATTTGTTATTAAAACACTGGATCACCCGGACGAATCCTTCCCAAACACGGATGGAACATGAGAACTCAACCGGACTTTTCTGCGAGGCGACAGCCGTGACCGCCGCACCGCGTTGCTTTCCAGTGGCTAATCTTGTTTTTGATGGATTTTTTTCCCCCCATGTCCCACTCCGCGTATCCAGTCCTCCATCTTTTAAAACCACCAAAACCTCTTTCAGAAGAGCTCCATCTGCTGCATTTATCCCTGTCAGAAGTTTAAAAGGACTAAAAGCACTGAGTAAAGCCGCAGTATCAAAGTGCTTCAAAACTCACAATATCCGACTCCAAATCTCAGCTCTTCGTCAAAAAACTACCCCAAGAACCCAGACGCTTTTTTTTTCCTTTTCCATTTCCGCCCCTCAGAAGTTTAAAATACCTTTTAGTCTATGGTTAAATAGTCGTGAAAGTGTGGAAGTTAACAGTTTTTGGTGAGGATTAAACTTATTTTCAATTTGATCTGTACTTTACCAGGAAACTTTGAGTCTCTTTTTGAGATGGACTGATATATAAGGAAGATATGTTTTCTTTTGTTCAGTATATTGACTGTCGGCATAGGTCTAACACGGGATGATAACATGTAGGTTTGGCTGACCACCAGAGCAACCAATGTTTATAATTCTGGGGCCGATGTATACGAGAGATTCTGCTCGTTTTGCCCAAAGGAAAGAATACAAATTGCCACGAACAACCTAATTTCACAGCAAAACCCGTAAGAGAGTGGTGGCGTCACATCTCATGCTGTTCCTTCGCCGCACTAAAAGGTTCAAATAAAGCTAAATGTCTTTCCTTTAGTCCGGACAAAACCCATATCGGTCCATCTCTGCTCCTTTTAAACGGTAAATGGTCACAAAGATGGTGTTTTCTACCGCGACTGGGCACTCGGAGCGCTTTCCATCAACGAATCACTCACTCTTTCACCCACACAACGCATTTATTTAGCTTCGTTCGCGTCGTTTCGTGAATCCTGTTCGCGAGCTCGTCTTCTCCGCTCCTTCTCCGAGCCTCACAAAAACGAAAAACCAAAAAAAAAAGACCTTTCGCTTTCACATTTCCAGATTTGGGACGTCAAGTAGCGATCCGGACGTCGGTGCTTTTGAAGTCCGTAGATCGTCACCAGACTCGTTCTGAGCGCTTCTGGCCCGTGCGTGTTCGTGTAGCATGGTGAATGGGCTAGCTTTTGTTTGTTTTTCCCCCACAAACAAGGGGCGCCTGACTGATCAAATGTTGTGCGGTTTTCAATACGTACATTATCTTAGACATGAGATGCCAAAAGTAAGGTACAAGACCAGGTTTAAAGGACAATAACAAACACAAAAATAATATCTCGTTTAACAATGTTACCCAAAGCTATAAACTACTACTGTAGAGGTGAGAGTGCTAACCAGTGCTAACCAGTTGCTAAACACGGCTCCACCACGTATCCCACGTAGAAGAGCCTCCCTACTGCATTAGTTCTGTCAGAGTTTTTTAAAAGCGCCAAGTAAAGCCGCAGTATCAAACCATAAAAATCGTAACATCTCCGCTTTTCCTCCTGAAAACGTTATACCGCGGGCTCCAGACTACGCTCAAGCTCATCGAGGCCAAAACACAAGTCGATCTCCCCCCCCGTTTCCCTCCCTTCTCGACGCGTTCCATTTCTTCAAACGCACGTGCGGAGTTCGCCTCGCGGCTTGCCGGCAGTGGAAATAGCGCGCCGCTCACAACGCCTTTATCCAGATCGATGTCTCCAGGCTCTGTCTAAACTTCGTCCTTATCGCTCGGGCTTTGATGTAGGACGGGGCTCTAAACAGGTGCCGGGCTGAATGAGCAGATAAAAGGAGGAGGAGGCAGGAGGAAGAGGACGCGGGGGAGCGGGAGAGGGAGAGGCGTGGGGAAAGAGAGAGGTAGTGTGGAGAGGAAGGTAGAAGGGAAGAGGAAGGAAGTGAGGACGAGGAAAGAGGAAGGATGAGGTGAGAGGAAGGAGAAAGGAGAGAGGAGTGAGGAAGGAGCAAGAGAGAGGGGAGGGGAAAGGGAGATGGGAGGAAGAGGCGTGAGGGAAGAGGAGAGGAAAGAGCATAGGAAGAGGGTGAGGAAGGAGCACAGGAAAGAGGAGATAAGGGAAAGGGGGGGAAGGAACAAGGCGAAACATAGCCCGCGGTTTGGAGGAAGGAAGGGAAAAAGGGAAGAAAAGAGGAAGGCGAAGGAGCAAGGGAGAGGAAGAGGAAGGGAAAGAGGAAGGAGAAAAGTAAGTATTACTATTATCTGCAGTACTTTACCCACAATAAATAAGGAGAAAAAGAGGTTCAATAATTCCACTTTGCCCTGATTTAATTGAAATGGACGTTTCCAGAGGCGATATAACGAACAGATAAAATCAGTGGCGCGTGGTGAAAGTGTGACACAGGCGATTTGTAACGAACTGCACATGTGGCATCTAAAAAGCACATGAAAGTCCAGTTCACAATGTTTCATCCTGTCACAGTGTTTCATCCTGTCGCAGTGTTTCATCCTGTCGCAATGTTTCATCCTGTCAGTGTTTCATCCTGTCGCAGTGTTTCATCCTGTCACAGTGTTTCATCCTGTCACAGTGTTTCATCCTGTCACAATGTTTCATCCTGTCACAATGTTTCATCCTGTCACAATGTTTCATCCTGTCACAATGTGTTTCATCCTGTCGCAATGTTTTTCATCTGTCACAGTGTTTTCATTCCTGTCAGTGTTTATTATAGCCTGTCACAAGTGTTATACCTTCCTGTCATCATGTAGTTTCACCTGTTCAGTGTTCACCCTGTATAGTGTTCATCCTGTCCGCGATATGTTTTCCACATCCTGTCCCAAGTGTTTCATCCTGTCACAAGTGGGTTTTTTTATTCCTGTCACACAGTCTATGTTTCATCCTGGTCACAGTGTTTCTTGTCATCCTGTTCATGCACGTGGTTTTCAATCCAGTCAGGTGGTGTTTCATCCTGCTCAGTGTTTCGATCCTATCACAATGTCTTCATCCTGTCAGTGTTTCATCCTGTCACAAGTTTTCATCCTGTCACAGTGTTTGATAGCTGTCACAAATGTTTCTCTGTCCAGTGTTTCATCCTGTCAGGTGTTGTCATCCTGCTCCAGTGTTTCATCCTGTCAGCAATTTTCATCCTGTCCACTAGATGGTTTCATCCTGTCAGTGTTGTTATAATCCACAGTGTCCACAATGTTTTCATCCCTGTCACAATGTTCATCTGTCAGTGTTTTCATCGGTGCCAATGAGTAGTGCTGATCCCTGACACAAGTGTTTTCACCTGTCGCCACGCTGTTGTCCTCGATCCTGTAATGGGATATAGTTTCATCCTGTCATCATGTTTTTCACCGCTGTCAGTGGTTCTCTCTCGCTCCACTCTCTCTCATCCTGTCAGTGTTTCATCTGTCCAGGGAGTTTCATCCTGCAGTGTTTGATCCTGTCACAATGTTTCATCCTGTCACAAAGTGGTTTCATCTGTCACAGCGTGTGTTCATCTGTCAAGTGTTTCATCCTGTCACGAATGGGCTGCATTTGCAGAACTCATCTGTCAGCAATGTTTCATCCTGTCACAGTGTTCGTACATTCTTGTCGTGTCTTCATCCTGTCATGTTTCACCTCTGGTCACAGGTGTTTTAACCGGGACTGTACAATGTTTCATTCCTTACAATGTTTTCTCCTGTCAGTGTTTCATCCTGTCCTAGTATTTGATCTGTCACAGTTGTGTTTCAACCCTGTCGTGTTTCATCTGTCACAATGTTTCATCCTGTCAGTGTTTCATCCTGTACAGATGTTTATCCTGTCAGCAATGTTTCATCCTGTACAGTGTTTGATCCTGTCGTAGGTTGTGATCCTGTCGTAGGTTTTGATCCTGTCGTAGGGTTTTGATCCTGTCGTAGGTTTGGATCAAGCGGCTCGACTTTTCCTGAAGCGGTTTTCGTACTGTTTCCCTGAAGCTGTTCGTCTGTTTCTGAAGCGGTCGTACTGTTTTTCCTGAAAGCGGTCGTACTGTTTCCTGAGCGGTCGTATGTTTCCTGAAGCGGTCGTACTGTTCCTGAAGAGTCGTAACTGTTTCCCTGAACGCGGTCGTTACTGTTTCCTGTTGGCAGAATTACCACGGTCACTCTTAACTGCAACATCATTATTATTATTAAGATGTCGTTAAATATTGCGATCACCTGCTGTCCGAGTGTGATACGACAAAACCAAACGCCAACACACAAGTACCAACTGACCAATTAGTGGCCTTAACGACTAACGCGCCCTACAGCCCGATGAACGCTGTTGTGAACATATGCAAATTAATGTACATCGAAAAAATGCTACAAAAATGATAATTAAATGGTTGAAAAGTTACGTATTAAATTGGAAATTTCTGGGCACTTTTGTGACACATTTTTTACAGACATTAACTGGCATCAATTAATAATTATTTTAAAGACACATTTTAACAAATTGCTGTCGGATTGACATCATATTTCTAGAATATCGTTATCGGAATACTCGATAAAACATGATCCAGATATCGCCCGCTGTTGTTTCGATTATACTGTATGTTGTCGACGGCACTTTGGGAAACTGTTAAAAGTTTTACAGAGCGTTTGGAAGAGGATGAGGAGATGTCAGGAGACGACGAAGAAGAGTGTAGTGCGTCGTGTGGATGCACGTGAGAGTGGGAAAGGGTTTGTAAAGTCACACTGCGGAACCTTTGCTGTTCCTGTGTTCAGGTTTTAGCTCGCGTTGTGCTCCTCCAGTTCGAACAGGAGTGAGACACGTGCGCCACTGGCCAGAACCTGCAGGCGGCGCTAGAGGGACACACGTCTGGGTTTACGAGTGTGATGTTTTTGTCGACATCAAAAAATCCCCAGAACGAGCAGAACAGAGACAATGATAAAACTAAAACTACAGATCTGCCAAGTCTTCGTTTCATGATATAAATCTTTTTTTTAAAAAAACGTTTTTGTTTTTAACTGTTTTGTTTTTGACATACGCGGAGTCAACTTTTACGTTTGCTAACAACAAACGAGCTAAAGTTAGCGGCTAACACTAAAAGCGGCTAACACTAAAGCTAACACTTAGCGGCTAACACTAAAGTTAGCGGCTAACACTAAAGTTAGCGGCTAACACTAAAGTTAGCGGCTAAGCGCTACTACAATCGTTTACATTTAAGAGTGTTCGCGCGCTCGAGAGCTCAGAGCTTTATTTAAACTGCTCTTAAACTGGAGTGAGGACATTCGGACGCAGACTAAGACTTTCGTGCAGCTCAAATTTCCCATTCGCATTTACGTTTTTACAGTTTTTCTTTTGTTGCCTTTGAGCCTGAAGCGCCGGGGTTTCTGCTGGCTAAAGCAAAAGCGTACCGCTGACGAGACTCCTCCCTTCGAGCTACTTTCACCAGATTTATCGCTTGTTTTTTTTCAAATGTCCTTTTTATCACTTTTTACACGTCAACATACACTGCTTTATATCGTTTTAAAATACGAAAACAATATCAAACGATCATCTGCTTCAATTTGTGTCCGTTTTGGATTTGAGAGAATAAATTGTAACGGTTCAGACGATGATCGCGTCCCTATTTCCGACCCAGACCCGAGCGAACTCCGATAACCACGAGTGTCTGGTGTGCGTCGCGTCCAGGAGCCGGTGCCAGCGGCTCCTCGAGTGAACTCGCCGCATTTCACATAATACGCGCCGCATGGTGAGGAAGCGGTCCAAACGTTCACAGGCCGCGGTCCCAAGCTCGCCGCGTGCGAGCCGTGCCGCGTCCCGGGTTTAGCATCAGCGTGGATGTTCTACCGAAGAGGGAGGAGAACGTCTTCAGCGACCGAACCTGCACGAGAGCGTCTGCAAACCTGCACTCCGATCGAACAGAAGCCCCCCAGAGCACCGGTGGCTTGGGATATGGGGTTTATCAGGTCCCCTCGCCTTTAGTTTAACCACGTTTCGACTGGCCCCTCACTCTGGTGCGCTTTAGAGAGCTTTGGGATGGTACGTTTCATGGACGATGTGTCTTCATGCTCGAGGTCGCAAAAAGACATTCAGTAACTCCAAGTTTGTGTTTGCGTGGGACGTGACTAAAGCTAGGGTTAACGGGAACAACTTTTGCCTCGTTTATTTGACTTCTCTGCAAAGCCGCTACGCCGCATTTTAGCCTCTCTTTATGTAACGCATTGGCTTTGGGTAATGTCAGATGCGTTACTGGAAATAAGACATTTTCAATCTTAACGCGAGTGCCGTGCCTCGATAAACGGGAAACGGCTGTTGCTAACGTGAGCTAGCTTTTATTTGCCTCTTTTGTGTTCACCTGAGTCTGTGTTCTCTCTTGTCCAATCATCTCACTTGAAAGCGAGGCCAGACCGCTTTGGAAGCTAGACCTCTTCACGGCCCACTTTGGATCACTTAAATACAGCGGTGCGGTTCACTTTTGGACCGCACCAATTCTCTCCAAAGTGAACCGGTGGAAACGTGGCTTATGCATCTGAGGAGAGCAGATGGAGACGAGGAACAAGCAGGAAAGAAGCTGAAGCTCTGCAAATCTGCTCAGTGAAAGTGCTCGTTTCATTTTATTTATTTATACACGGAAAACCCAAAAGTGCTCTTTTTCACGAGAACGCTCTTAAAAACACACAGACGAAACAACAAACACACACAGGGTAGCCAAATAAAACACAAATAAAACTTTCAATGAAATCAACAAATACATAAAAACACATTTACGCGAGATAAAATACGGTATGTAAAACAAGTGCACTGCGGGTCGTCGCCTTTTTAAAATCATTAAAAGGCATAAAATGGTTTAATTTAAAAAGTCTGTGGGGTCTTTGTGTTGACACGATGGAACTGTCAGACAAAAATGTCCCGAGACCTCAAGCAGTGACAACTTGACCTGAGGTGCAACAAACTTGATAAACAATCAGGCAAAATGACAAAAAGAGCTTTATACACAAACAAAAGGCAGTTCTCTTCTCACATCCTACTTTGGAATATAACAGTGCTGAGTTCCACCATCGCAGACGTTCATGAGGCTCTGGGATGTTCAGCTCTTGCACTTTATTCTACCTAAACGATGTAAACGTTGGCATTATGTCTCTATGTTCACTGAAAAACCGGTGCATTCTGCAGAAAAAAGCTCGACCAGTGAAATCGCTTTGAAGCCGAAGATGCCGACTTTTATACCAAGAGGAACTGTTACTTCAGCACTTTTCTTCAGCTCATTATGTTTTGTGTGTGTGTCAGCCAAAGTGGGAGGGGTTTAATAGGGTTCTCCCAGTTCCTAATGACATGACACAGATTTAGCTTCCTTTTGTTGTTTTGAAATACTGATATAGCGTGTGACTATATTGGCTCATTCAGTATCGATATCGTGGGCTGCTGTATCCATACTTCACCAAGAGTATTTTTTTGTGTAATTGACAGAACTATTTCAAAAGAATGGTGTATTTCATATTGAGTTTGTGCAGGCTGTGGTTTAAAAAATAAATATTTTAAAAGACTCACCTGTTCAAAACAACGTTCACGACAAAGAGATCAAGTAAACAAAGTCAACATCCATTAAATCGAAAAAAGAATGACTCTTCAACAAATAAGTCCCATCTCTTTAAAAAAGGTCATTTTTCAAATTAAGTCTGAATGTAATTTTTTCCATTTTTCAAATGTCAGTTATAATTGGGGTCCAGTCCTTGATTGTTGGTGCAGTTTGGGTCGTCCATGTTTTTGTGACGACCTTCTTTCAGGAGCACGCTCCAAAGGCATTCATATTCAAACACGTCCTCTTCATCTTTTACTTGTGCTTTTGCCTCGAACGGTAACATTCAGTGCAAAAAAGTGTATTGACCTTACGAATGAGGGAAAAGTCTTGCTGTTAAAATGTGCTCTAAAGTATAAACGTTCAAAGTTCTCGTGACTCGACACTGCTCCGAGTCCCTGGGCCTGAAAACCACTTTGAGTCTGCGTAGAACTACTTTTCTCTGGAGCTTGTGTGAACGAATACGACCAGGAGGAATTCTGGAATAAAGGCTTCCTGTTTCACCCGGGGACGACCTGTGCACTGTGCCTACTACTGGCTGCGAAGGGAATTACACACAGTTTAATATCAAGATTTCGGCGCATGTCAGGCTGGGCCGGTTACCTCCTGGTCTCGGAACGCAGTTGTACTGATCGTGATTAGGCGGGTGAAATTCACAGAAGGGGTCTGGAGAGGATTTTAAAAAAACAGCAGAAGATTCTCAGAGCCACGTCACAGATGGAGAAGACGAGGAGACTCAGAACGGAGTGTTTCTGAGGCTCGGAGGGGAGAGGACTTTCTCACCAGGATTCTGTGGAACTGTGAATGAAGCTAAACGTGCTCCAGGTGTGTTTGTGACGAGGAACGGTGTCAGAAAAGTCCTGCCTTTAAATGTGGGGGTCTTGTATGGCCACAGCATAAGACGAATCGGACCATATGATTTCCTATGCCATTATTGCTCCATGCGACTTTGTGCAAGTTTACAGCATTTTGATCAAACACAGAGTCGCCAAAGCGCGTTCGTTTTGCGAAAACCAAAGCAGATACGCAGGCGTTTGATCAGAGTCCATAGATTTGGAAAGTGGGTCTTCTGTTTTAAATGCAAACAACAGCTTCTGGACGTCCTCTGGAGACGCATAACTCTGGGATTTTCAAAGCGGCAGATGGGCAGGAGAAAACGGCGCAGAGCAGGAGATTCAGACGCCTCCCGTTCTGTTTGTGATGCGTTTTACAGCTTTCATGTTAAAGACAGTGGCAGAGATAAGAGTCTTCACAACATACAAGGCAAAGGAGGAAGAAAACGACTCAAAGCATGCTGGGAAATGATGGCTTAATCCAGTTTTTGTCGAGTCCGTCCAAAACACCCCGGATTCAGAATGATGCGCGCATTAAGAGGCTCTGATAAAATCCATGTTTTGTCTCGGTGGCGTTGAAGATAAGGAAAAAATAAATGTATATAGAGATTTGAGATGTCAGGGCGGAGCCTGCAGCAGCACTGTTGAGGACCACGATTTATAATTTGAGTTTTCTAAATGGTCCTGTTCATGTTCACGCCTACACACGTGTCAGAAGAATTCAACCGAATGAGACGCACTGTGCACACGAGAGGATTTGAAAAGGGTTTTAAGACGTGGCACCAAGATAGTCTAGAACATTCATTCATCTTCTACAGCTTGTTCCCGTTAGATTTCGTGGGTGACTGGAGCCTATCCCAGTGACTTTGGGCCTTAGGTGGGGCCCACCCTGCACAGGGGCTCGTCGCAGGGTTACCACAGAGACGGGGACACACAAACGTTCACTCGCACATTCATCCTCTAGAACGTGTGTGGATTGAACCTGCTAAGGCCACAGGAGGGCGCTGTATTCCCTGGAGGTAACCGTCACTGTAGCTCTGATGAAGAATGAAGAAGTTTGAACAAATGCGTTGGTGGTTTAGTTTGTTCTACTTCTAAAGTTTAATGTTGGGGGCCTTTTGTTTTGAGGGCAGACGCTGGAGACTCTGCCTTTGACGCTCTGGATGCTGACGATGTTGAATGGAATGTTTATTTTAAACCCTTGTAATTCCCTCTGCAAGTTTGAACTAGACCAAATCCGCCTCTCGCTGCCTTGTGCAGTCACTGATATTCTGATGAATGACTGCTGTTCTGGAGGTGTTGACGTGCAGCGAATTTCACCAGAAGAGCAGATTTTTCAACTCTGGCTGACGGCCGGGGTCTGGGCCGCTGAGACGCTCTGCGGGAACACTGGACGGCCTGGACACGCGTCCACATAGACTTTGACTGTAAACGCGTGGTCTTGGCGTGGTCTGAACCATGAGAGTCATCACAGACGCAGCCTCCACTGGCTGCTCTGATTGGCTGCGGTAAAGTTGATGGAAGGAGGGTGGTTCTAACAGAATCACATCGACCCCACAGACATGAGGAATGTCACCACAAATGATCTCGCATGAGAATCGCTGTTCGGGCCACGCCCCCCCAATGAGTGCCTCGGTCTAGTGAAGTCTGAAAGTGCAGATGAGAAGTCTGTGGCGCCCCAGTCATTTTCCCGCCTGAAACATCGAGTGGAGAAGCGGCAGAAAGCGCCCAGATGGTGTCTTACATCCAACAAGGAGTGTTTTCCAGTCAATTTCATCTGCAGGGGCGGGCTCAATCCACTGGTCAAGAGTCACCAGCCATGACCAGCCATGACCAGCCATGACCAGCCATGACCAGCCATGACCAGCCATGACCAGCCATGACCAGCCATGACCAGCCATGAGCACAGAGACTTCCTCTAGTGCAAGTCCTGCCTGTCGACCACTCGCATGTGAGATCTGCGAGGAGGAGAACCTGCTCTGCTTCTCATTGGGTTGTTCTGATCCAGCCACTTCTTAATTCTCTCTCTGCTTCTATTCTTCAATTTGTTTTTAGTTTTCGGGCGTGTCATCTGGCAAGAATCCGTGGATCTAGAATAGTGTGTAATACGAGTGTTCCGTTGGCCCGTGACATCTGTCCAGAAGTCTGTCTCCTGCTCGTCTCGTGGAGATGTTATGGCCTTGCCTGGAATGTTCCACAGTGTCGGTCTTGCATAGGAATGGGCTTTATGTCATTTGGTGGGACATTTCATACAAAAACGATAACATCTTCACGGCGAATAGAATGTACAACGTGCAGTCGGTAAATCCGTCCAGTCGAGCGCTTTTGGGTGGAACCTCGGCAAAGCAACGACAGATTTTGATGTTCTCAAAAATGTAAACTCAGATAAATGCTGATGTCAGTGACAAAGAAAAGGAAAATAATCAAACTTGTGGCCAGTTATCTGACATTCATTAATTGTGTCGAGGCGGTGGACTAAAGCTGGACTAACCCTGAGGTCGAGGCGGTCACTGGAGCAAGAAGGAGAGAGAATCTGCTTCACTGGATTTAATTAACGACTTTTAACTCTGGCCAAGGACAATCTTTGTTTAGGACCTTTCAAAACATGCTCCTTCAGACCAGCCTAAATGGAGCCTAAAGCGAACAGTGATGGTCAATGTCAGAGTGAGTAACTGTGAAGGATGAACCCTTTAAAGGTGCAGGGTCTGCCACCTCCTTGTCTCCGCCACCTGCTTGTCTCCATGGAGATGTTGCCTGGAATGTTCCACTGTACACCATTCAATTCACCTATCGAGTTTATTTTACGACAAGTGTTTTATTTCTCAAATGCCTTGAAAAAAGTGCAT
Organism: Chaenogobius annularis; assembly: GCA_015082035.1. Lineage (NCBI taxonomy): Eukaryota > Metazoa > Chordata > Actinopteri > Gobiiformes > Gobiidae > Chaenogobius > Chaenogobius annularis. The sequence goes on from BJKM01000525.1 coordinate 15,950, forward strand.
GTTCACTGAGAATGAACATCTCAGACCTGTGGCCTCTCCACAGATCTGACCTGTAGCATGGCCTGGTGGCACCACCAGCTCGTCTCCGTGGAAACATTTCCATGGAAACAAGATGCCAAAGAGTCAGGTTTATGGAGATGCAAGCTCACAGCCGGGGTTTTAGATATATTTTAATGGAAATAAAAAAATCAGTTGTAAAAATGTTACACGTGGGTCTTTAACTCGATCCACTGGACAGTGACACACTCGAAGAACGGAAGAGTCTAGAGACAGTTCTGTCTTTCATCATGTTTTTAGAGCTCAATTATTTAGCCAAGAGATAAAATAGAAAAATAAGACTTTGAAGGATTTGAATAGATGTCAAATGAAATCAGCAGTGACTGTTGGACTTGAGCAGCTCGAGCATTTCATTCACGTCCTCACGTTCCCCTCACGTTCACGTTCCCCCTCACGTTCCCCCTCACGTTCCCCCTCGCGTTCCCCCTCGTTCGTTCCCCCTCACGTTCCCTCTCAGGTTCCCCTCGCGTTCCCCCTCGCGTTCCCCTTCGCGTTCGCCCTCACGTTCCCTCTCACGTCCCTCACGTTCCCCCTCACGTTCCCCACGTTCCCTCTCAGGTTCCCTCTCGCGTTCCCCCTCACGTTCCCTCTCACGTTCCCCCTCACGTTCCCTCTCAGGTTCCCCCTCACGTTCCTTCTCACGTTCCCTCTCACGTTCCCTCTTCTCACGTTCCCTCAGGTTTCCCCCTCAGGTTCCCTCTCAGGTTCCTCTCAGGTTCCCTCTCACGTTCCCTCTCACGTTCCCCTCGCGTTCCCCCCTCCGTTCCCCCTCGCGTTCCCTCTCAGGTTCCCTCTCACGTTCCCTTCAGGTTCCCTCTCAGTTCCCTCTCACGTTCCCTCACGTTCCCTCTCAGTTCCCCCTCACGTTCGCCCCTCACGTTCCCTCTCACACGTTCCCCCTCACGTTCCCCCTCAGTTTCCCTCTCAGGTTCCCTCTCACGTTCCCCTCACGTTCCCTCCTCACGTTCCCCCCTCACGTTCCCCCTCAGGTTCCCCTCAGGTTCCTCACAGGTTCCCTCTCAGTTCCCTCCCCCTCACGTTCCCTCTCACGTTCCCCCTCTCGCCCTCACGTTCCCCCACGTTGCCCCTTACGTTCCCGTTCACGTTCCCCTCACGTTCCCCCTCACGTTCCCTCTCAGGTTCCTCTCAGGTTCCCTCTCACCCTCTCACGTTCCCCCTCAGGTTCCCTCAGGTTCCTCTCAGGTTCCCTCTCAGGTTCCACGTTCTCTCCTCACGTTCCCCTCACGTTCCCTCCTCACGTTCCCTCTCATCACGGTTCCCTCTCAGGTTCCCCCTCTCTCACGTTCCCCTCAGGTTCCCCTCTCCCTCTCACGTTCCCCTCACGCCGCAGATGAACCACTGCGAATAAGAACGCCGGGAGTTCGACTGAAGGCAGCTGACGGCGCACGTTCCCCACCGTTATGTTCACATGCGTTTGATGTGAGGTTCTCTTCTCTTCTGTGTTTCTCTGCAGAAGTGTGAAGTCGCTGTCTCACCGTCGCCTCAGGACAAGACCAAGCCAGAGGTACAGTGTGTCTCCACATGTCGTACATCTGCAAACGCTTCCAATTCCTCCAAACGTGTTGATCGCAGAGACTGGAATCATTTGAGATGGCAAAACAAACTTAAAAGGGAAATATTGTGCTTTTATTAAGGTATTGAACAGTGACCGTAACATAAGTAGAACATCATTTCACATTTTGTTCGTTGTAAACAGTCATTTTGATCTAAAACGTCGTCATAAAAACATTGATTCCGCCTCTTCACGGTGGCATTTCACCATGAAAAGAAACATTTACTTGTTTTTAGTGTTGAAAAGTGGCTCTGTGGCATTTTAGAACTCTACATGTGTCACTCGGTGTTTTCGTTTTAAAAAAAATAATCAGAATAAAAACGGGGAGGAGGGCGGGGCTAGGGGGTAGGCGAAAACGGGACAATACAGGATTAACAAACCTGCAGGAATCAATTAAAAATATAAACTAATGAAGAGGAAACACTGATGTAACCAGATTAAAAGATCATTAAGGTTGATTTAGCATAATATGTCAATCATCAAAAACATACAGTGTTTTGTTTCAGTCAAGGCGGCGGAGGAGGAGGAGCTAAATTTAAAGATCAATCGAATCGTTCTGGAGAATATTAATGCAATAAGAGCTGATTAACTTGCAATGTAATTCCAATACCGTTTAAAGCATAACGTGATATTACTGAACTTAAAGTTAAAGTTGATGTCCATTAATATTTTGCAATATTTGAAGTTCAGCGAAAAGCATTTAAAGTTTAAATTTAAATGTAATTTAATTGTTTATTTTATATTTTTTTATGTAATTAAATGTTAAATGTTTTTATTTGATGTCCATTAACTTTTTGTGCAATATTTGAAGTTCAAGAAAAAGCATTTACAGTTTATTTTATCTTTTTTTTTTTTCTTTTTTTATTGTATTTTATTTAAATTGTATTTTATTTGAATGTATTTATTTTTAATGCTTTATTTAATTTATTGAATGAATTAATTTTATGTGTTTATTTCTTTATTCAACACTTTTTTTTTTGGTTAATCCTTCAAAAACTGCCGATAATAATTCATATTCCCACCACCGAAATGATCTGACAATGAACTTCACAGTTTTATCTCCCTTTAATCCTCTCCCTTGTTTTCCCAGCTCGTTCTAATCTATGTAAATGACCCCGCAGCCCCCCCCCATCTCTTCAAGCCCTGCCCGTGTTGACATTGCGTTATAATTTGGCGTTGTTGTTTTCTGGCTCCTCCGCGTCTCTGAGTCTATTAAGCGCCGGCTAATGAGGCTGCGTCAGAGTCCGGCAGCGGGAGGCAGGAGCTGGGGTCTGTTATCTCTGCGGCTGGACTCCGGTCTCCCACCGTTGAGGCTTTTTTAAAAAATTACGACCCAGAGCTGCGAGCAGACAAAGGCGCGCGGCGGGTTCAGGGAATAACACGGGACGGGTCGCGCGCGTTAACGTGTCGACGTTAACGAGCGCGCGCCTCAGAATTTTTCCGTTCCCCAAATGTTAAAGGCGATGCTCCGGGTTCTTCTAATTCTGACTTTATTTGGTGTATTTAAACCTGTCGAACATATAAATGATAGTTTGACACCGATCGAGCAGGTATTTGTGGAGAAAACGTTGGAAAATTGGTGGAAAATGACAGGAAGTGACATCACAGCAGCGACAATTATTCCAGACAAAGTTTACGCAGAATTTACACAAAAAAAAGCTCTCTAAACATTAATTCAACGAAAATATATTGTCAAAAAATAAATAATTGTGACGATGAGTTTTGGCCCAGTGTTTGCTGGGTGTGATGTCATCAATTACAAACAGGAAGTGAAATTATAAACCTAAAAAGTTTTCTATTCTGTGATAACGTTTTTATAATTTTCAAGCAAAATTCAAAATGTATTTTAACTGCGTTTTAGTTCAATGAGTCGTCCGACCTGTAGGGGGCGCATTAAGTTGCAGTTTGTGAAGACATTTTGAAAAAATAGGAGTTTAAAAATGACAATAAGTGGAGCTGAGTCCCTCTGTGATGTCATCAGTGTGCGACACAGTTGACACTTAACTGACGCACTTTTCTGACAGTTTAAACCATCGTTGGACAAGATAAATGTGTTCTATGTTATTATTGTGTGTCAGATCAGAACTATCGTGTCATTTATGTGGATTTTGGCTCTCGTTTACAGTCTGGTTGCTAGGTAACAGCTGTGGAATGACCTCTACCTATGTCATATTTGTGCTCATGTCCAACCAGGAAGTACGATTCTAAACTTGACAAAAATGGTTCAAACTGGGGACAAAATGTTGAGTCAAATCTGAAATATAATTGTGTTCAGTGCGTTTTAGTCAAATGTGTCGTTGAACCTGTCGTATAGACTCTAAACCAGTGATTTTAACACCATTGACTGATTCATTGCCTAAAGGGGTTCTCAAACGCCCCCGGACCTCTCATCGTTCTCCACAATGGCGTCACAATGAAATCCAGAAGTTCAGATCATGTTTAGAACTCAATTTGGATGAAATATTAATGTATTATTTCCTATTTTATTGATGTAATCCTTTCCATCAAAACATAAATTGTAGTATTCAAGAATCTGTACATGACTAAAGTACTTCAGTAACTCACCGGGGTTAACCCGTGTACTTTTGTCCAATCCAAATGTAAAAGAAGTAGTAGTAGTGGCAGTTGTTGTTGTAGTAGTGGCAGTAGTAGTAGTGGCAGTTGTTGTTGTAGTAGTAGTAGTAGTAGTAGCAGTAGTAGCAGTAGTAGTAGCAGTAGTAGTAGCAGTAGTAGTAGTAGCAGTTGTAGTAGTAGTAGTGGCAGTTGTAGTGGCAGTGGCAGTTGTAGTAGTAGTAGTAGTGGCAGTTGTAGTAGTAGTGGCAGTTGTAGTTGTAGTAGTAGTGGCAGTTGTAGTAGTAGTAGTAGTGGCAGTTGTAGTAGCAGTTGTAGTAGTGGCAGTTAGTAGTAGTATGTGAGTTAGTTGTAGTAGTGGCGAGTTTGTAGTTGTCAATAGCAGTTGCGAGTAGTGGCAGTTGTAGTCAATAGCCAGTCGCATGTAGTAGGAATAACAGTAGTAATAGCAGATTGCAGTAGTGGCAGTGTTGTAGTAGTAGTTAATAGCAAGTTGCAGTAGTGGCAGTCGTAGTAGTGTAATGCAGTAGTAATAGCAGTTGCAGTAGTGGCAGTCAGTAGTAGTAAGTAATAGCAGTAGTAATAGCAGTTGCAGTAGTGGCATCGTCAGTAGTAGTATAGCTGTATAATAGCAGTTGCAGTAGTGGCAGTCGCCAGTAGTAGTAATAGCAGTAGTAATTAGCAGTCGCCGTAGTTAGTATATAGCCAGTAGTAATAGCAGTTGCAGTAGTGAGGCAGTATGTAGTAGTAGTATAGCAGTTTGCAGTAGGCAGTGTTAGTAGTAGAATAGCGTAGTATAGCAGTTGCAGTAGTGCCAGTCGTAGTAGTAGTATAATGCAGTAGTAATAGCAGGTTGCAGTAGTGGCAGTCGCAAGTAGTAGTAATAGCAGTCGCAGTAGTTGTAATACAGTAGTAATAGCAGTGCAGTAGTGGCAGTCGCATAGTAGTATAGCGAGTCGCATGTAGTTAGTAATAGCAGTCGCAGTAGTGGAGTCGCAGTAGTGATAGTAATAGCAGTCGCAGTAGTGGCAGTCGCAGTAGTAGTAATAGCAGTTCGCAGCTAGTTAGTAGTAATAGCAGTCGCCTAGTTAGTATAATAGCAGTGTAATAGCCAGTCGCAGTAGTATCATGAGCAGTAGTAAATATGCAGTCGCAGTAGTAATAGCCAGTCGCAGTAGTAGTAATAGCAGTCCAGTAGTAGTAATAGCGTCGCTTAGTCGCAGTTAGTAATAGCAGTCGCCAAGTAGTAGTAATAGCAGTCCGCTAGTAGTAATAGCAGTCGCCAGTAGTCGTAATAGCAATAGTAGCCAGTCGCAGTAGTAGTATACCAGTAAGCTAGTAGTTAATGCAGTCGCAGTATGAATAGCTAGCCTAGTCGCCAGTTAGTAGTAATAGCAGTCGCAAGTAGTAGTAATAGCAGTCGCAGTAGTAGTAATTAGCAGTATATACAGTCGCAGTATAAGTTAATAGCCAGTAGTAATAGCAGTCGCAGTAGTAGTAATAGCAGTAGTAATAGCATCGCAAGTAGCGCGTCTCCACCTCCCAAACGGAGCAGACGGTGTGGAGTCGTGTCAGTAAACAACAGAAAAATCTCGAGTCGTTTCCCGTTGTTTCCCTGAGTACAAACAAAACCCAGGGTCAGCCTCACGAACACGACTGTGTGAGAGGGAACAGCAGCGCTTTAGCCCCCCCAAAAAATAAGATCATCAAATACGCTTTTGGAAAAGAATAACCCATCTGCACTTTACAGACCAGCGTTGTGATTGGTTTAACTGTGCAATGGTAGTTCACGACGCATATCTTCAAACACATCCAGGAGCATTTACATTTGAGAGAAAACTGAACTGAAACAAAGAATCCTCTGTATTTCAGATGATCTTTGTAGAGGTTTGAACTACAGTTAGCTTTCTTTTTAAAAAAAAAAATGTATTACCTTTTTGCAATGACCTTTTTCTTGGCCTCCAGAAGTATGTTCCAAAGGTGTTCATCTATGTACTTAGTTCTGAAATCGAGTTGGATGCTGTTGTCAAAAACCTGCAGCGCCTTGTTAAATTCTGTCCAATATTTGTGTGCAACTGGACTCAGCCCCTCCCTCTGAATAATGAGCACTTTGACATGGCGTTATTAAAAAAAACTGGTCAAATTATCCAACAGAATTCCCTCCAAAAATGAGATTCTTCTGTCCTCCTTTGTGAAGTACATATATTTTCCCATTCCTCATCCGTCAAAACAAAATTTCCCTCTTTTTCCCATTTAATCTTAATTTATGTAGTAGATTAGCTGTCCAGGTCATTAATACATTTATGTACTTTCGAGTAGACTTGTACTTGCACGCGTAATTGAGTACATTTTAGCCCCGTTACTGTACTCTTAGTTGAGTGTGCATTTTCAGTACGCTTTCCGCCACCGATGATGATAAACCTCGCAGCTTTTCTGTGGCGTCTCCTCGCCGTCTGCGTCGCCACACGTTTTTGTTTACCGACTTGAACGGCAGCGCTAACCTGAAAGCATTAGCCCGCGAGCTAATGATGGCCGCACATCAGGACGGTGAGGAGGACATTAAAGTCACATTAGGAAACCACAGCTGTAGATGTCTGATCTTAATGACCAGCTCGGAGGCTAATAGGTTTTACATTGTGGCATTTGGAAAACTCAAAGGATCAATATCAAAACATGTCCAGAACTTTCAGGTTAGGAGATCTTTGCAACTGATTTACAGCTAAACAAAAGTAAGATGTTACTTCAAAATTATATTAAATAGTAGCGTAAGAGTAAAAAGTATGTGGGGGACGTTGTTTCTCGAGTAAGAGTATTTGAATCTGAAGTTAAAGTGATTGAAAGGACAAAAACATTGAAAAATTAACAATACAAAAAGAAAAACACAAATCTTCAAATCATTTCATATTGTCAACATGGAGACACTGTTAAAGATATTACTCAAAAAGGAGTAAAAGTATTAAAAATGTTCAATTTAAAAGCCGTACCCACCTCTGTTTGCAACCCACCAAAATATAAATATAAAACTTTATTCAGGAAAAAATGCTTTTAAAAATAAATGTCAAATAAAACCGATGACGTATTAAGTATAAAAATGTCATTCAATGTCAAATTCAAATCAAATGTAAATTGTCCTAATTTATTTTATTGATTCAGTTGTTTCATCTGGAAAATAAAACGTTTCGACTCTCATCCAAGAGTCATTCTCAAATCTGTGAAACAAATCTGAGAACTCAGGTTTATATCCTACTCTGTGAAAGCCCTGCCCACAGGGCGGGACCCCTGATAATGGGCCATCGAAACCAAATGGGATGGGCCTATTGTTCACTGACTTGTCTTCCTCTTTCCTGATTAGCTTTATTAGCATCCGAATGCCTAGACATCCCGCGAATCTCTCAGTCGTCTTCCAGTTTACAGCAGACCATTATAAACAACTGGAAGGTTGAATCTTAAACCTCCATTACGATTTAAGGAAGGATTCTCTTTTTTAACAAAGATTGCCTCCTTAACTCCTCTTTCAAAACCATCTTTTCTTCCTGCTCAGAATCTCCACCTCACTGTCTTCAATAGAGTGGTTTGTGGCTTTAAGATGAAGATGCAACAGCGCTCTGGGTCCTGAACTCGCGTCTCGGTCTCCTGTGTTGATAAAGCCTCTTGTGGAGTGGCTGTTTTAGTCTCCCCTATGTGGCGCTCTTTACAACTTTCTTCACTGCATTGGATAGAATACACTACATTGCTCTGTTTTTGTGTAGGCATCTTGTCCTTAGGGTGAACCAGTTTTTGTCTTAACGTGTTCCTGGTTTGAAATAAACAGGGACTTCGTGTTGTCTAAAAAATTCGTTGCAGTTTTTCTGACAGTCCTGAGACATAAGGGATAGAGAACACCCCTTCTTCTTGGTTTCTGTTTCCCTTTTGTCCTGCTTTTCGGTTCTCTTCACTTTGTTCAGAGCCCAAGTCGGGTACTCCACAGAGCTGAGGAGAGCATTCCGACGTGTGTGTGCTGTCCTCTTTCCTCTTGCCCTCTGAGCTGGTGGCACCTCTTGTTGCGTCTTTTGTAGTGTAGTGTTCTGATCACCTCCAGGTGGCGCTGTAGTGGGTGGTTAGAGCCAAAGAGCAGGTACTGCAATCCGTTGTGGGTTTCCTTATATACTCCTCATCTGGAGCTTCCCGTCTTCTCCTCTGATAGTGGAACAATCAAGAATATGGCCAAGCGGTTCTCCTTTGCATCTTCTCTTGTAAACCTGATATGCGCGCTCCACTGCATTTGATGTGCTCTGAGAAGGCTTCCAGCTCTTGTTTCTTAATATTGTCAACAAAAGTGTCATCCACGTAAAATACCAAAGACTTGGAGCAATGCCTGAAAAGGACGTCAGTGCCTTCTTCTCTGAAATGCTCCATGTACAAGTTGGCCACGATGGGAGAGACGGCGAAGCCCATGGCACAGCCGTGGATCTGTCTGTAAAAATGTCCCCGGAATTGAAAGTATGTGGTTTAAGACAGATGTGTTCAGGGTGTCAGTTTGGTCCTTTCCTGTCGTGGTGTCTTCCTGCAGTCTCGTCCTAACCGCTGCTACTTGCCTCAGAGGTCGGGATGCAGGTGAAGAGGGACACAACATCATATGAGACCATCAGGTCATCTGGGTCCAATTGGAGATGTTTCACTTTGTCCACAAAAGAGTGTGTGTTTTCCACATGATGTTCCGAGTTGATCGTTGTTAAATGGCTTGGCCACATTGTATGTGATGGACTCGGTGCTGCACACAATGGGTCTGAGTGAACATTCTCTTTGTGAAGTTTGGGAAGTCCATAAAATGCATGGAATGGCTTCCCCAGGATACAGTCTGTAATACAGAAGCCTGTCTATCACCTCCTCTTTTTCAATCTCTGTAAACAGTATCTTCTTCTTGTAGCCACTGGTCGGGTCCCCCTTTCAGACGTTCGTAACTGTGGCTGTGTCCTCGAGCAGGCTGTGGACTTTGGCTTCATAATCAGCTGTATTAAGAATCACAGTGCAGCGCCCCCTGTCTGCTGGAAGAATGTTTATGCTGTGATCTGATTGTAGTGCTGAGAGTGCCTTCCTCTCCTCAGATGTGATATTTGAAGGAGGAGGTTTGGCGCTCTTCAGAGTCGCTGTGACCCGTAACCTCAGGTCTGCAGCCTCACTTTCTGTCATCTTGTTGTTCCTAATGGCCGTTTCTGTGGCTGTGATGTGGTCTTCTGAAGGGATGTGCTTAGAAGCCCTTTGAAGAGCACGTCTTTTTCTGCCTGAGACAGGACGCGGTCTGATAGGTTCTTGATCCAATTGTTTTTGATGGTCTTACTCAGGTCTGTCCCTATACTTCTGTCATGCTGGTCCTTTTTATTCAAGAGGATGTTAAACTTCTTGATTTGGCGTTCCTTGCTCTTTCTGTGCTGCGCTTCCTGTGCTGTCTGTGTAAAGCCCACCACTCTCTTGACTGCTTCTTCAGGGAGGATATTTCTAAAACATATTTTATTTTATTTATTTTATTTATTTTATTTATTTTATTTATTTTATTTATTTTATTTATTTTATTTATTTTATTTATTTTTTGTTTCATTTGTTTCATTTTCTTTGATTTTATTTGATTTCTTTGATTTATTTTATTTTATTATTAATTTTTTTTTCCACTGCATTGAAGAACTTGTCAAGAATCCGACAACAAACTTACTGTCGAGTTTTACTGAAAATATTGATACAACAATAAATATATCGTGACGAACTTCTTGGTAATACGTGTATCAATACTGGGAAGCGTTAATTTTTTTTTTTACAAATATCCAATTTATTAACAATGAAATACTTCCTGATACTTTTGTGCATAACTTAAACTGAATCTGTGTGTTAGAGTTTGAGCTGGGCAATTAATCTGATTTTTAATTAAAATGGAGATTCACGTTTAAGCGTCAATAATCATCTTTTTGAACAGTCAGAGTCCCGACTTTGGAGGAAGTGTTAATTGTGTGTGTTAATTGGCAATGATTAAAAGTCTGTGAAATGAATGACAATTAAGATTGATCAATATGAGACGGGGAAAAAACACAGGATCCATTTTTTCTTGCCAAATCACTCATATTAGGTCATTATTAACTAGTAATCAATTTAATCAACTTCTAAGACCCTTTTTTTATGTTTATGTCTGTGAGGATTAAGGAAATCAAGATTATTAGGTAATTAATTGGGATTATTCTGGTCAAGAAATTCTCTTTTGTCTTGTCTTTTGAATTATTTAAAAAAAAAAAAAAAATCTTTTTTTTTTAAACGCCTTGAATTCTTTTTTGAATTCTTTTAAAAAAATAATTTAATCTTTTAATTTTTTGTATTTTTTTTTTTTTTTGAAATTGGCAGTTTGAAAAAAAACATCTGAATATGAAGTGTTTTTTTTATCTAGCTATTTTTGTCAACATTTTAATTTTGTCGTTCAGAAACGTTGCGTTTTGTCACAAGCTGCTTCACAAACTTGATGAGAAAATGTAAGAATTTCATACGCCAATAATTGTAAATAATCGTTTTAAATTGTGTTGTTTTTTTTCCTCACAATAATCATAACACAAAAAAGGAGAAACGGCATGAGGTTCATACCGGCAATAAACTGGAACCAGAACAACCTTTCCCCACCTTTTTGGGAGTTTCACCCACGGCCTCTCCCTCGCAGACGTAACTCGTAAGCGTGCGGAGCTGAAGCGCTTCTCAGTCGGGCGGGGTCCGGAGCGCGTTTGTTTGTTTGGGGGGGGGGGGCATTGTCCGCTCGACTCGCCGCAGACCTTTCCAAATCCCTCGGTAAACAACGGCGCTGGCTCCGAGCGTGTCCTGACGCCTTGTTGTTCTTCACAGAAGGAGCGGAAGAAGGAGGAGAAGAAGCGAGAGAAGGAGACGGAGAGGGACGGCGCCAAGGTAACGCGCTCGACAAACCGCTTAGACAGTGTACAGTTAAAGTGCCCCCTACAGGTCGGAAACGCAGTCGAGATTAATATATGTTGAATTTTGCTTAAAAAAGATATCAAAATGTAATCACAGAATAGCACATGTTTTCGCTTTATAATTTCACTTCCTGTTTGTAATTGATGACATCACAGTAGGAAATTACCCAGAAAACACTGGGCTAAAACAAAAAAATTAAAACAAATTCTAAATATGAATGTATAGAGAATGTTTAGAGTTAAAAAAGTTGTTTCTTTTGTGTAAATTCTGCATAAACGAATTCTTTTATCCGTTAAACCGGCTTTCCTTTGGGCGAGATTGAACCTGTCTTGAGGAGGGTCCAGCAGCTGCGTATCACCGTGGAGATGCTTTGCCTGGAATGTTCCGCAGCACTGCATTAACGGACACACATTTAGCGTTATTTGTGTGTCATTGGCCTTTTTACACATGCTCTTGTACCTTTTTTAACATCTCACATTGAAATCACACATTAATTTCTGTCAATGAGGCCTTCGCTCTTCAGGTTTGGTGTTAGCGCTCCATCTACTGGCCGCAGAGGGATTTTTTTTTTAATAAAGCTAGCTTGCCCGGACATGCTAATGCATGCGCGCAGTTGGACCGAGCGCAATTTGAGGCGGAAATTCTCCGTCCAGTTTTATGGACTTATAAACGGCACAAGGAGAAGTCGGCGCTCCACTTTTTTGACGTCACAAATCTGGAACATTTTGTGAGGCTCAGAGGGGAGAGGACTCACTAAACAGGCTTCATCAAACAAGTGCGAATAAAGCTGAAATACAACAGGGTATGTTTTGATCTGAGCACGATTAAACGCTCAAAAAAGGCCTTTTTTTTATTTTTACACAAATAGAACAGAACGCAAAATAAATACAAACAAAATCACGGCGGATTTAAATTTAAATAAAAGTTCCATTTGGTCCAAAGTCGGTCAAATTTGTCCATTTCCAAATTTAGTCCGAATGCCATTTTTTTCCCCGTTTGATGTCTGTCCCGATGTCAGTCCGGTCCTTGATCGCTGGCGATGTTCGTGTCATCCGTTTCTTTGTTTCCTGCCGCCAAAGGTGCACTCCCAAGGTATCCATTTATTGACTCCGTGGCAGGAGTTTTGAGGCCCAGAGACAAAGTGCTGAAGTTGAGAGCGATGGCAATGTCAAAAACAGTCTGCAGTGCTTTATTAACTGACAGTGGCTCGCCCCCCGCGGCTGCCACGCCCTCTCCATCAGTTAGCTCCTCCCTGTGAATGATGCGCACTTTGACATGGAGAAACTTGACACATTTTTACAACAAAATTCCCCCCAAACGTGTGATTCCCATTTGCGTCTGACATGTGTAGTAGCGTGGCCGCAATACATTTATATCATTTTGATAATATTCACGTCAAATAAATAAGAATATCATCTCCATGGAGACGAGAAGCGGGTGCCGGACCCTTCACTGGAGACGTTAGCGCGCTTTTTAACACGCTGTGCTCCATTCAGATTTGTACGTCGTGAAATAACCCCCTCCCCCCCCCGCCCCTCCCCCCCCCTGGTCTCGTCTCCGGGATCCCCGACAATAATTCATGCAGCAGCGCCGCCGGAGCAGCGACGGCAGGTGAAGAGATGCCAAATGTCAGGTTTTTTTTATTTTTTTAGGGTTTTTTTTTTTTCTTTTAATATGAATCTTTTACCGCTAAAAAACAAACAAACACCTCAGCGACGTCGTTGTTCCTCTCGTCCCGTCCACAAACGCCGATTTGTTCCGAAACGATGTCCCGAAATTAAACTACGCTTATTTCTCTCTTCTCTCGCCCTCCTCTCTCTCTTCTCTCTCTCTTCTCTCTCTCGGCTCTCTTCTCTCTCTCTCTCTCTCTCTCTCTCGGCTTCTGCTCCTCCTTCTCTCTCTCAGCTCTCTCTCTCTCCTTCTCTCTCTCTCTCTCTCTCTCCTTCCTCCTCTCTCCCTCCCTCTCTCGCCCTCTCTCTTTTCTTCTCTCTCTCCCTCCCTTCTCTCTCTCTCTCTCTCTCCTTCTCTCTCTCTCGGCTCTCTCGGTCTCTCTCCTCTCTTCCTTTCCTCTCTCTCTCGCTCTCTCGCTCTCTCTCTCTCTCTCATCCTCTCTCTCTCCTCTCCTCTCTCCTCTCCTCTCTCCTTCCTCTCTCTCTCCTCCCTCTCTTCTCTCTCTCGGCTCCTCTCTCGGGCTCCTCTCGGCTCTCTTCTCGCTTCTCTCTCCTTCCTCTCTCTCCTCTCCTCTCTCTCTCCTGTCTCCTCCTCCTCCTTCTCTCTCTCTCCTCTCTCCCTCTTCTCCCTCTCTCTCTCTGCTGAGGCTGGTTCCTGTGGAGAGACTCCTTCATGAACATTCATGTTCTCAGGCCAGATGCTGAGTTTACGTTGCTCTTCTCTCTATCTCTCTCGTCTCTCTCTCTCTCTCTCTCTCTCTCTCTCTCTCTCTCTCTCTCTCTCACTCTCTCTCTCTCCTCTCTCCTCTCTCTCTCTCTCTCTGCCTCTCTCTCTCTCTCTTCTCTCTCTCCTTCCTCTCTCCTTCTATTCTCTTTCTCTCCTCGGCTCCTTCTCTCGGCCGCTCTCTCGGCTGCTCTCTCTGGCTCCCCTTTTCCCCCCTCGTCAGTTCTCTCTTCCTCTTCCCTCTTCTGCTTCTCTTGCGCCCTCTTCGGCGTCGTCTCTGCCGGGGTCGGCTGGCTCTCGTCGTTCACCCTATATGTCTGCTCTCTCTGCTGTCTCTACATCGCCTGTGTCTCGTCGTGCTGCTCGTCCGGTCTTCCCCCTCTCTGCTCTCTCGGCTCTCTCTTTCTCTTCGTGCCTCTCTCTCATCCCTTTCTCTCTGCTCTCTCTTCCCTCTCTGCTCTCTCTTTCCTCTGCGCTTCTCTCTTTCCCTCTCTCGGCTCTCCTTTTCCCTCTGCTGGCTTTCTCTGTTCCCCCTCTCGGCTCTGCTCTCTCTCGTCGTACTCTGCTGCTCTCTTGCCGCCTCTCGCTCTGCTCTGTTCCGTTCTCGGCTCTCTCCCTCTTCTCGGCTCTCCCCTTCCCGCTGCTCTGCTCTCCTCTTTCCTCTCGGCTCTCTCTTCCGCTTCTGCTCTCTCTTTCCGCTCTCTGCTTTCTCTTCGCCCTCTCGGCTCTCCTGCTCCTCTCTCTTCTCCCTCTGCTTTCTCTCTTCCCTGCTGCTTTCTCTTTCCTCTCTCTCTCTCTCTCTCTCTTCTCTCATGCCCTCTGCTCTCCCTTCCCCTCTCTGCTTTCTCTTCCCCCTCTTTCCTCTGCTCTCTCTCCCCCTCCCCCACACTCTCTCCCCCCTCTCCTTGCCGCTCTGTGGGAGGGCGTGGTCGCTGCAGTCACACTGAAGCCCACCTCTGCTCCGGTTCAGGGAGGAGGCGGGACTAATGCGATAATAATGAGGCTTCTCTGCGGCGTGTCAGAAAAGCACCCTTCAAACCTGCGCACAGGAAAGGCCCTCCTCATGGTGTCCCCCCAGGGTGCTGAGGAGGAGGGGGTGCGACTATGGGCCTAAAGGGGGGGAGACTATGGGCTTAAAGGGGGCGGCATATATACTGAACAATCTCTTCCTTTGAAACGTTTGAAGACCCATCGTTCTCCTGTTTCTGTGCGTCTCTGTGTCTTTTGTATTATTCACCTGTTCCTGAAGGGGGCGCAAAGAGAAGATTCTATTGTTTTTACTTTTTTTTTTTAATTGACCGTTGCCTGGACTACTGATACGGACACAAATAAACTGTATCTAAAGCTGCTTAACGGTGTCTTTTATCAGGTTTGTTTCTCTCTTTTCTCTCGTGTTCATCGTTAATCTGAAACTCGTTATCGGCGCTGCAGTTCTTCGTTTGAGCCTCGCGTTTAATCCAAAAATAAATGCCAAAAACCGTTATAATCCAGTTCTGTGGTTGTTTGGAAACGTCCTCTTATCTTCAGTTTAATCATTTCCGATTTAGTTTCTATTTGAACTAATATTCACTTTCTGTTTTTCGTATTGAACTCATGTTTTCCAGTCAAACCACGTGTCAAACTCAGGGCCCGTGGGCCAAGTGGGGCCCTCCAGACGTTTTAATCCGGCCCGCCAAACATACAGGTCCCACCTGTGGTTAACCCCTAAAACGCCCGTACCCAAAATGAGAAATGAATAGGACTTTTATATAGATTCCACCTGGACTTCATTCCAAGTCCTTAAACTCATTTTGAGTGAAGTTTCCTTTAAAAGAGACTGGTCCAGACCCAAGTCCAAAGTCCAGGTTCCTGCTCCAGGTCCACAAAGAGCTATTACAGGCTTTATGAAGCCATTTGTTTCTTATGGTTTTTATTGTTTTATTTTTCACGTTATGTTTGGCCCGCGACAGAGCCTGAGCGTCGAAATTCGGCCCGCGGCCCAATTGAGTTTGACACCCCCGAGTTAAACAAGGATAATACAGTTTTCTCTGCGCTCTCTCTCTCTCTCTCTCTCTCTCTCTCTCTCTCTCTCTCTCTCTCTCTCTCTCTCTCTCTCTCTCTCTCTCTCTCTCTCTCTCTCTCTCTCTCTCTCTCTTCTCTCTCTTTTCTCTCTTTCTCTCCTCTTTCTCTCTTTTCTCTTGCTCCTCTCTCGGCTCCGCTCTCTCGGCTCGCTCTCTCGGGCTCGCTCTCTCGGCTCTCTCTCTCGGCTCGCTCTCTCTGGCTCTCTTCCCCGCTCTCGCTCTCTCCCCGCTCTTTTCTCTCTCTCTTCTCTCTCCCGGCTCTCTCTCTCGGCTCTCTCTCTCTCTCTCTCTCTCTCTCGCTCTCTCGCTCTCTCTCTCTTCTCTCTCTCTCTCTCCGCTCTCGCTCTCTCCTCCGCTCTCCCTCTCTCTCTCCGCTCCGCTCTTCCCCTCTTTCTCTCTCTCTCTCTCTCCCGGCTCTCTCTCTCTGCTCTCGCGCTCTCTCTCTCGGCTCTCTCTCTCTCTCTCTCTCTCGCTCTCTCGCTCTCCCCGCTCTCTCGCTCTCTCCCCTGCTCTCTCTCTCTCTCTCGCCTCTCGCTCTCTCCCCGCCTCTTTCTCTCTCTCTCCCGGCTCTCTCTCTCTGCTCTCGGCTCTCTCTCTTCGGCTCTCTCTCTCTTCTCTCTCTCTCTCCGCTCTCGCTCTCTCTCTCCGCTCTCGCTCTCTCCCCGCTCTCTCGCTCTCTCCCGCTCTCTCTCTCTCTCTACCGCTCTCGCTCTCTCCCCGCTCTTTCTCTCTCTCTCTCTCGCTCTCTCTCCTTGGCTCTCTTTCTCCTCTTTCTCTTTCCAATATCAAACGGTTCAATACTATTTTGAGAATCGCCCTATTTCCATATTTATTTCCCTTTTGGACCTGCTCATTTCTGGAGGTCAGTGAATCCATCGCGTGCGTCCCCCCCGTCCGTCTCCCCCCCCCGCTGACAAACCATAGCGTGTTTGTGCGCCTCCTCCCTCCCCTGCGCCCCCGATAACGTTACAGAATTGTGTATTTACTGACGTAAAGGCGCGTGTGGACTCGGCACGTTTCTGGGTCAGGGTTTGTGATTTCAGGGCCGAGATGGGAATAATTCAACCCCCAGTGGAGGGAGAGGAAGAGGAAAGAGGAGCGGGAAAGATAGAGAGACCACGGGGGAGGCATAATGCAGGCGGTGGGGTTCCTCTACCGCTGGGACGGGTCTAATAATAGGACATTTTGTCGGAGCCCAGATGGACGCTCGTGTAGGTTTTAGAAATAATTCACTCATAGCAGAACAACAGGAGGTTTGTGTGCTTTTTTTTTAAACTCCAGGGGTCTGATCTGGGACTGGTTTGGGCTCTCTGTTTTCCTTAGATTGTCTGGTTTTCTTCTTATTAGTACTTTTCTAGAATGTGGTATTTCTCTGTTGATTATAGTGTGTTCTTCTGTGTCACCAGAATGTTCTGAGTGAATGTGACTGGAGGTGAAATGAAGTAACAACAACTAAAATACTTGATCAGAGATTAATAAAAAAAATCTGTTTTACAAACTGTTATAAAAATACAATACAGTCAAACGAACAGTGAAATAAGCGAGACAAAGCTATCTTAGTCTTGGGTGGGAGACAGTTCCAGACCCACATGGCGACGAGGCGGTGGAGGGGACAGAGAGCTGCTATTCTGAGGCTAATCCCACTTTCCCCGTTGAAATCACATTATGTTCCACTTCACTTTTGCCTCCAGTTGCCCTCGTTCCTTTGCAACGACTCTTACCTCCAGGTTTGGGACGGATTAAATGCCTAAGTCCATAAATCATCACAGACTCTTGAGTTCTGAGCATTTCTGTTGTACAAATCACGTCCATTAGAACAGTTTATTTACATTATGTCGAGGGATTGTTTATTTCCCCATGACAGTTCACTCTGCTGCCAGTAGATGGAGCGCTAACACTAATCCTGCTGAGGGAATGCCTGATTGATGGATGTCAATAGCGCGAGAGGCCAAAGTAAAGGTACAAGAGCGTGTTTAAAGGCAGTGTTGGGTAAGAGCCTAATTGAGTGATGAAGGTAATTAATGTAAATAATGTAACTACTAGATTACTAGCAGATACTCTCCCAAATACGCCCAAGTATCATCAGAATCAGAATCAGAAAAAAGGTTTATTGCCGTTGTCATTGAACAAAGTTAACAAACACAGGAACTTGTTTCGGCGTTTAAGGTGCAACTAAAACAATGAATAATAAGAATATGTTACCGCTGCCCCAGGACACCAGCCGGACCACCTCCCTCCTGTAGACGGACTCCCCCAAGATGAGCCTGATGAGGGAAAGTGTCGTGGCTGGAGGTGCAGCAGTTTGTGTACGGGGAGAAGAGCAGAGGGGAAAGCACGCAGCCCTGTGGAGCGCCTGTGCTGATGGTCCGAGTGTCCTTTGCACCAGAACCGGCTCAAACAGAGCTCAGAACCTTCAAAGTCTGATCAATCGCCGATATACAGTAACTAATGTTTTAGATTACTCATTACTGATGAAAGTAACGCTTTTATACTCAAACTGCATTATTCCCAAGGCCAATAACAATACAAAGAATGCCTGATATTTGCCCTGTTCTGCAGTACAAACTATTACTACTACTAATACTTTGTATACTGGCCCTTCCTGGAAATGTCCTTTTTTTTTTTAACCTCAATTTCTCGTCCGCTGCGAACCCCAGAAACAAAGCGACTAATTGACAACGGACAAAAAAAAAACCCCATTAAACCCATTAATTTGCTCCGTCCGCACGCGGGCGTCGCACTCGTTATTAACTGTTCCGTTGTGCGGAAGTGCCAGCTCCATTCTTCTGCGCTTGTTTTGTTCCGCTCAAGGTTGTCCATTTTCCCTCGCCGTGGCTCGGGTTCGCTGATGCATGCGCGCCGGCCAACGTCTTTTGTCCGGAGTTCTTCTGAAGCTGTCAACATTTCGCACTTGTAATGAATTTTGCCCCCCGAGAACAAATCCAATGCCGGCGGCATGAGAAAGAGGAGTTTTATTGTTGAGCGGCGGAAAAGGCCTTCTCCTCTGGATGAATCGCGGTCGATACGGACGCGCGGGCTTTTTGTTGGCGCGCGCTTCTTCGTTGGCTGTGAATAATGGGCCGACTGGGACAACGGCGGTTCAGACTAACGTACCACACACCGCAAACCTCGAATCGGGCTCGAAACTTTTCTGCGACTCGTTAAGAAATGAAGTTCTTTTGACTGCGCGCGTGTCGGGTTGAATGGACCGACAGAGATTCGAGATTGAATAATTTTATGAGGTCGAATTGTAGCGGCAGAGGTGGGGCAATATTGACAAAAAAAAAAGATTATCTTGGTATTTTCTTCTCTATAACATTGAACAAAGCATCATGACTGTGCAGAAAATGTGACGTAAATGTCTTTGTTGAGGGTCAAGTATCGTGCGAAACACGGATGGACCTTTTTAAAGAATACGACGACGAAAAGGCAGTGTTCTCTTTTTTTTTAAAGTTATTTTTGATGGTTTTAATTGCTGCAGACTCGATATTCTAATTTGTGCGCGTCTACAAACAAAACAATTTGCCATATTACAAGGGCGATCGACATTTAAACGAGTATCAAAACGAGATGTGGACAGGAATCGACGCGAAAAACGAACAAAAAAAACCGTTGGACTTTTTCCTGAAACGTACAAGAAAATGCAAGACAAGCCGCAGCTTACTCCCAAGATGAAAGATTAGACACAATTCTGAATATTTTTGAAGCGAAGCGCCTGTGCCTGATGTGCAAACAAAGCCGTGCTGGCAGGTAAACACACGGACTGCGCCGCTGTGCTGCTTCTGTTGTCGGGAGAAGTTCAGAATGTGCACAGTTTTCTCTCCTCTCTGCGCTCGCTCCTTCTCCTGCGCTCGCTTCCTTCTCCTGCGCTCGCTCCTTCTCCTGCGCTCGCTCCTTCTTTGCGCTCGCTCCTTCTCCTGCGCTCGCTCCTTCTCCTGCGCTCGCTTCCTCCTTCTGCGCTCGTCTTCTCCTGCCGCTCCCTCCCTCGCGCCCTCGCTCCTTCTCCTGCGCTCGCTCCTTCTCCTGCGCCTCGCTCCTTCTCCTGCGCTCGCCCTTCTCCCTGCGCTCGCTCCTCTCCTGCGCTCGCTCCTTCTCCTGCGCTCGCTCCTTCTCCTGCGCTCGCTCCTTCTCCTGCGCTCGCTCCTTCTTCTGCGCTCGCTCTCCTGCGCTCGCTCCTTCTTCTGCGCTCGCTCCTCTCCTGCGCTCGCTCCTTCTTCTGCGCCTCCGCTCCTCCTCTCTGCGCTCGCTCCTCCTTCTGCGCTCGCTCTTCTCCTGCGCTCGCGTCCTCTCCTGCGCTCGCTCCTTCTCTGCGCTCGCTCCTCCTGCGCCGCTCCTTCTTCTGCGAGCTGCTCCTTTCTCCTGCGCTCGCTCCTTCTTCTGCCGCTCGCTCCTCTTCTGCGGCTCGCTCCTTCCTTCTGCGGCTCCGCTCCTTCTCCTGGCGCTCGCTCCTTTCTCCTGCGTCGTTCCTTTCTCCTGCGCTCGCTCCTTCTCCTGCGCTCGCTCCTTCTCCTGCGCTCGCTCCTCCTTCTGCGCTCGCTCCTTCCCTCGCTCGCTCTCTTTCTGCGCCGCTCCTTCTTCTGCGCTCGCTCCTTCTTCTGCGCTCGCTCCCTATCTTTCTGCGCTCGCTCCTTCTTCTGCGCTCGTCTTCTTTTCTGCGCTCGCTCCTTCTCCTCAGTCTTCAGTCAATGCTGCGCTCCTAAAACAACCAAATATTAAAGCCACCGCTCAAATATGGGTCTGGTATAATTGGCGGCGGGACCTCGTTTTCACCCAAAAGTTGACGGTATCCGTTCAGCTGGTCGTGGCGCTAACTTCCTCGATCCTTCTACTGTGCAGGTTTTCGGTTGACGTGCTAAAACTGCTGGACACTAAGGAGAACGTGCAAACGCCAAAACAACGGCCTCATGCGGCCTGCGAATCGAAACCCGGGAACCTTCCATCTCGTTTTTATGTCGCTTTTAGATTGTGGTTTCCTTGCCATTCCTCGCGCGGGATCCGCCCTCTTTTATTCGTTGCGCCCCCGTGATCCCCGAGCCAAACGGGGGGCCATTACTCACCCTCTTCTCCCCCACTGATCATCCTCGCTCCCGTCATTTCTTCTCCCTCTTTCTGTGCGTGCGAGCGCCTTGGCCTGAGCGCTGCTGACGTGCTCAAAGTGTTTTAATCTGCCCGCCGGACAGAACATGCTGACAGACATGTTTCACTCTCTCTCCTCTAACCTCTTCTCCCCTCTTCCTCGCTCTCCCTCTCTCGCTCGCTCTCTCGCTCTCCATCTTGTTCTCCCAGTGTGTATCTAAGGCCGATCTAAGACATTTATTTCCAGATAAGACTCGCTGCGTTTCTGGACTTGTGTAGCCGCTGGGTCCGTGGGATGGTGGTGATATTTTTTGCTCCTCTTTTTAACACTGTTCTCTGGCTTGCCACGTTGTAAAAATATAGCAATAAATACAATAAATGAAATAAGATCTTGACTTGGAGTAACGTCTTTGGACTCGCAGCACTTAAAAGCAGCTCTTGGTGTGAACATGAGACCACTGTGTGCTGTTGTCATCTCATTACAGAGGTTTTTGTCGCGCGCTCTCGCCGCCTCGAGCCAAACTCGGACGGAACCGTGCAATCAGATCTGTTCATTTCCGTGACGCACGTGCAACAAAGGAGTGGAGCTCATTGGTCGCCATCGCTCGGGACCAAATAAGACTTCTCTCACCTCCGGACTTCACAGAGTTTTATCACTGATCCTGCAGAAATCGGTGATGTTTTGCTTTGCTATAGACAGACCGCGCCTGCTCCTGATTGGCTTATCCACCTGCCAATCACAAAAAAACCCCAGACTGACATCGCTCTGTATTGTCATTCGCCGGTAAACTCTGCTCTCGCCTCTGAAAGATGTGAAAAGCACTTCTAAACTCATCAGACCCGCGTTAGCTCAGAGTTTAAAACGAGCTAGCTCTCTTTGTCTCCTTTTTTAAGCTTGTGAAAATCAGGCACCGCACCTTTTTTTTTTTAAAAATGTGTCTGCAGAGGAAGGAGAGTGGTGATTTTACCATGACGACGGTGTACGCGAAGGTGAGGGCTAGAACCAGCTAGCTAAATCGTCGAGGTGTGTATGTGTAACGCCTTGGTGCGAGTATGTTGTCGATTGACCCCTCATGTTGTCATTTCTACGGGAGAAATAATGTTTACGCCCGAGTTTGACGCACACACACACGTTAGACTAGATCAAATGCAGAATTGTTTGTGTTTTTCTGGCCTGGTCTGTAATCTATCGTCTCATGCGAATTCATCTTGTCGACACGTATTTACTGCGCGTGTATTTCACAAGATAAAGTGCGTTTTGATATCGCCAACATCAACAGATGCGGATGATGAGATCGTTAGGATTGCGTGAAATCAATAGCAATTCACGGGTTGCGTAGGAAACGGCTTGTATGTTGCATTCATATTGTGCAGTTCAAAAATCTCTCCAAACTGGTCGAATAATCTTCTGAAGTGAAAGTGAATCAAAACTCGTCAGAACAGATTGAAAAAAACCAAAAAACAGATGGTTATTATTGCTTTCGCTTATGGATAAATGCGTTTTTACAGTGCACAGACTAACGCGTTGATGTACTGTAAAAACGGGGAGTGTTTTTTCAGTCACATGGGCCCTGACGGGGAACATCTGGACTCGCAGATGTTCGGGCGTTGGAGTCGAGGCTGTGAACGGAACGAGCGAGAGACGTAAAAGAAGCGCTTAAACGGAGGAGGTTGAGGAGGAGGAGGAAGGAGGAGGAGGTGTAGGAGGAGGGAATGAGAGGAGGGGGGAGTGATACAGGCGCAGTCAAATCTGAGAGGGGACAGTTAGTGAGGATGAAGAGAAACCGAAAACTAAAAAAGAAGGGAGAGTTCAGATGGAAGAAGACACAGATCCAAGATAGACAATGTTGTGTTTAAGGTTAACCAATTAACCATCATTAACTCATCATTAAACGGACTGAAAACATTCTGACCAGTGCGTTTAACTTGCCTGGTTTTCCATTTATAGTTCTAATACACCATTGCCGCCACCAGAGAGCGCATAAGAGCTCCCATACAACAGGTAGAATTTCTATATAAGACTGAGCAAACCTTACATTTGGAAAATTCAATTGGGTCATCTTTTTTAATACCAACTTGTGTTTATTTTTCTATCATGATATTCACATTATTTATTTTATTTCATTTTTTATTCATTTTATTTTCATTTTATTTTTATTGTTTTATTCATTTTATTCATCTTTATTCTACTTTTATTTATTTTCTTATTTTTTTTCTATCTTATTAGAAGAAAACACAACCTCTCATTATATTGTGAGAAAAATAGTGGCCTTAACAGCTCTTTGTCTAAGATGGGACGCTATCGATTTCCTGGTTAAACAAAGGTCAATAGACAAACAAATACATCGATTTTTTTTCTTGCCCCGCTCCGTCCGTTATAATGTAGTTTTTCCTAAATCTCTTGGAAAAATACCAGATTATTTTGGCATGTTTTTTAAACGTTAAATCCTTCCAATTCCATGAACTCTGTGTAACTCATCCTTAATCCTGCTCCGGACTTCCTCGTTGTACTTCCTCGTCGTACTTCCTCGTTGTACTTCCTCGTTGTACTTCCTCGTTGTACTTCCTCGTTGTACTTCCTCGTTGTACTTCCTCGTTGTACTTCCTCGTTGTACTTCCTCGTACGCTTTGATTTCACAGTCAAGACGTTTCCTGCTTTTTGTGCGTCGCTGTCATCTCCGTCATCAATCGACGTCGCGTGATGTTTTTGAGGACGTGCTTATCGGTCTGAACTGCGCCCGGAGACGGGATGCTGCACGCTGCTGTCCGACGCCGTGGAGACGATGTCCGGAGGTGTTTAGCGCTCCGTGAAGTGCCCCTGCCGTGGACGGGCGCTGCGGATGATCCGGCACGACAAAGGGTCTTTGTTTGCGGACAGGTTTGAAAAGTCATGCGCTCCGGGTACGTTTGTTTTTAAGGACTGCTGTGAGGGTGGAACGCTTCAGTCGGCCCACGAAAAGAGATGTAAACAATGTCTGTTGCTATGGCGCTTACAACAGGGATGGTTTTTGTTCCTTTTCTGGTTCAGAAGTTTGCTCTGGACAGTCCAGAAAAGCACCATTATTTGCTTAATCGATAATCGCGATTATTCAGGTCTCAAAATAATAATCGGAGCCATTTTAGAAGCAAAATTAAGTCTTTTTACTTTAATCGATCGTCCCAAAAAAATAGACCTAAATGTAAATAACGTTTTTATTTGGCCGTTTTCGTCTCCGAAAGTTCATTTTGGTGAAGCCGCTCACGTGTCGGACGATGCGAATGAAAGAAAATTAACAACAATGTCACTGTTGTTTAGGTCCCGGTCTCAATAATCATGAATTAAATCGTTTTCTTCTCACAATCATCGTAACTCTAACATTTCATATCGTGACATCCCTATTTTTATTTCTTTTCGTGTACTTTTACTGTGTCATTACGATCTATGCGCCGTGGTTACTCGGATTAAACCAGTGAGCAACGACGACACACTGCAGTTGTGTTGTTGTGTGCGTGTTATGTGTGTGTGCGTGTGTGTGCGCTCGTGCGGTTGTATCGATCAGATGACGGTTGCTGTGGTGGAGCGTCCCACTCTAATCTGTTGCACAAACGGTTTCTAACATCTTAAGATTGCCAGTGACGTTTCACTCGAGCGTCTGCGCCGCTCCCGAGTGAGGGGGAGGGGGGGGGGGCCCACGGAAACCTGGCGACGCCCCTGGTCCCGCCCACGCGCCACATCCAAGGGTCGGCAAAGACTCGCGCAAGGCTCATTCTGCTTTCTGATTGGAGAACCAAAACGCCAAATTACAACATAAACTGTGTGGCCTTAATGTACATGTTTATCTCGTATCTACGGAGACGGATCGTTCAAGTTTATGACATTTGAAATCAAAATCCTACATATGGTTCCTTTGAACTCAAATTGGAACTCTTTTCAAGTCTCACTGGCCAAAAACCAAGGCTCAAGCGCGACAGGTTCACGCCATTTTCGATATTAAGCTCGATTTGGATAATTAGATGTCTTTTTGTTTCGCCAAGTTCGGTTCTTCTGCCTCAAGAATTTAAAATCTTAAAGTTCCTCTGACGACTCGCTGAACTAAAATGTAGTTAAGTTTTATATATTTAAAATTTGCTAAAAATTATACAAATGTTATCACATCATTCTTTAATTTTTTAATTTCACTTCCTGTTTGTAATTGATGACATCACAGTAGGAAATTACCCATCAAACACTGGGCCAAAACTCACATGTCACATTTTTTTTTATTTGAAAACTTTATTTTGTTGAATTCATGTTTAGAGCGTCAAAAAAGTTTTTTATTTTATATAAATTCTGCATAAACGTTGACTCGAATGCGTGTCCGTGGTGTGATGTCACTTCCTGTCATTTCCTACAGATTTTTCAACCTGCTCGATCGGTGCGAAACTATCAGTTATACGCACAACTTTTCGAGCAAACGCGCCGCTCGACCCTCAGAGCAGCGTGAACCGACGGCCGCGCGCACGCCTTCACGCCTTCACGCCTTCACACCTTCACACCTGCGCGGTCAAACATCTATCGTGACACAATGACGCCTGACGTACCCCTCTCCGTCCCTTCTCGCTGTAACGTCTCCGTCCTCCGCCGCGTCAGAATGAACGCTCGGCTCTGTCCCTCTCGTCTCGCCCGCTCCTCAGACACTCTCAGATCAGACCAGAGTCCATGTGTGCGTGTGCGTGTGCGTGTGTGTGTGTGTGTGTGTGTGTCGCGGCGTATACAAGTGGTCCGTCCAAATCTGTGCCTTTGCTCTGCGGCTTTGAACAAGTAATCGGCGCGCAACAAAGGAAACCTGTGTCGCAGCTTCCACGCAAACGGAGCGATGGCATTAAAATGACGTGTTCTGGCATTCAAAACACATCTGTTTTTGATCTTTTATGGAGATATTTGTGTGTGGGACTTTTTTGAACGCGATCGGAGAAAGGTCTGATTGGTAAAACTTGCAAAAAAAGACCCCCAAAAACTGCCACCATTGAAAGTCTGCGGCGCGTGTGTGTGTGTGTTTTTAAAATTGTGTCATACATTCTTTCTAGGCTTTTGGGTGACGTACGGTATTGTTTGCGTGACCGTCACGTTTCCATGCTTCTGGTCCAGCCAATCGGGGTCTGCTGCGCGTGAGCAACAAACGTTTCCCTGTTAAATCAAAAATATCATCAGCTCTTGAATCGGAGGGCGGTTGTCAGCGATAATAAATACAACGTCGTCGAAGTATTTCCAAGTTTGTTGCACTGTGAGATGTGGATGAAGGAGGAGCGGGGCCGAATGCAGCCCTCAGACCAAATGTTGTTGGCCCTCAGGCTCAGTGAAAAAGTTTGGACCCCCCTGAGCTAGAAGAAAGTACTTTATGGTCAGATTTTTGCACATGAATAATCTCTCTGCCACTTTTTCATGCTTCTTTAAAAGTGCAGTGATTTTGGTTTGGTGTTGGACGTGTTCTGCACTGGAAAGTTGATGAGGAGAAACCCAGGAGTCGATAGTGCTAGCCACTCTATAGCTGCTGCTAGCATGTACTACTTGCTAGCCCGTGTCAATGGTTCTGTGCGTGTAATATAATAGCATCTGTTTGGCCCCAGATATAGAGTCAAAGTCCGATGTTTTGCTGTCGACTTCTAATTCTGAAGCGGCGCATCCTGCGACAGCTCGGAACTGCACTGTTAGCACTGTTAGCACTGTTAGCACGCTAGCTGTTGTTAGCTGTAGCGCTGTGAACGTCGACGCTAATTGCCGAGGGGTACCACGGAATGTGTTCGAATGGCGAGGGGATGCGTTCGGACCCGCTGCAAAGTTTTTAGCCGTTTTGGGAATGTCCGTTGTTCAGGTTTGGGGAGACGCTAAGTCGGGGGAGGGGGAGTGGCGGGGGGGGGGGAGTGGGGGGGTCTCTGGGAACGCCGCGAAAACCCAATTTGTGGAGATCAAAAGAAATATCCCTGGTGCGGTGTCTTTTAATAATTCGTGGCTCCAGTGCACTGATCCCACACATGACACGAGCGGACCCTCATTTCTGCGTGAAGGGCGAACCAAGAGCATTTACACCGTGACTAATCCCCGTTCCTCGCCCACAAAAACACATCTATAGCATCAACCTGCCCCTCTCGCCTCTCCCGCACACACACCTCGGCCTCCCCCCCCGTCCCCCCACCCGTCTTAAGCCCGTGTGGTCGATAGCTCAGCCTCAGGAGCTGATCGATATTCGGATTTACGCAGCTGGAGGAAACGCATCAGCTTCTCACACCTTCCGCCATCAGAACCTTCCACACCAAAGAACACATTTAATCACAGTTCCATCCAAATACTACAGTAGTATTCGTAATATATACATGATCTCACGCACTAATCGTTGGCTTCCCGACGCGCTGAGCTTCTGCAGTGATTCAGAACGAGGCTTCCAGAGTCGCAGTGCGTCTCCAGGGCTTTCGGAGTTTGGAGGGCGTTGATTCCTGCGTCGTTGTGTTGTTAAAGTACTTTTCATTTCTGTTCAAAAAATTGCA
Source organism: Chaenogobius annularis (assembly GCA_015082035.1). Lineage (NCBI taxonomy): Eukaryota > Metazoa > Chordata > Actinopteri > Gobiiformes > Gobiidae > Chaenogobius > Chaenogobius annularis. Next base: position 43,118 of record BJKM01000525.1, read on the forward strand.
GGCAGGAAAAAGAATGTTTGCTTTGCTTAATGCAGTGAACCAAAATGCCACTTCTTCTTCTGATAAGTCGGCGGCGCGAGTGAAGGCTCATTTACCTTGGCGTGTCGCGGCGGCAGGACGTCCACCTTCGTCTGATGATGTGACGGGTCTTGACGAAGGTGTCACTTAAACACCAAATGGAGTCCGACATCACCCGTTTGGCTCACTAATCTCCATAACGAGTCCTTGTGTTTGTGGATCAATAAAGTTTGTCAAGGCTGGGATGTGCGTCACGGTGGCGTTCAGTCTCAACTTGTCTTCACGTTTTAAAGTTTCACAAAGACAAAGGAACATGTGCTTTTTCTCTTTTTTAACCTGTTCTCACTCTGTTCCTCGTCACAAACGCTCCTGGAGCACATTTAGCTTCATCCACAGTTTGATGAATCCTGGTCAGAAAGTCCTCCGAGCCTCAAAAACTTGCGCCAATTTTCTTCTTTAGTTCTAAAACACACGAGATGCCAAACTAAAGGTCGTCAAGGGCGAGTTTAAAGGCCTTAATTGTAGGTCTTGTGGTCAGTAGTTGACACAGATCTTGTCAGCCCCAAAACAAGCTTTCAAACGTTAAATATCTTTTGGAACGTTTGTTGGAAACATTTATTTCTGGAACCTTGTGGTGGGCAGTCACTACTGCTGACAAACTGATGAAGGTGTCCTGCCGAGGATGACAATGACTGAATGTTCTGGCTGGAGCTCTGGGGTCAAACCATTGGTCTTCACGTTGCTCAGCGAACGCAATACAGCCACAATCATGTGTGACGTTCACTTTTGATGATCAGGTTTAGGTTGGAGATCTGGAGGTCTGTGCTCCTCAAATCACATTCATCACAACATTAACATGTCGGGGCAAGGTAATTCCCTCTGCTGCCAGTAGATGACGTGTTAACACAAATCCTGATGAGGAAACACCTGATTGACAGTAAATACCGGTACGAGCATGTTTAAAGGCCAATAACAAACATATGTACAAAATATGCATTTGAATTCACATTTCACAGTGGAATGTTACGTATTACCAGTGTCATGCTCTGAGGGGGCTCAGGGGGCTTATTCAAATACAGCAAAATGTGCCAAAGAATCTTGCGTGATGCCGTCGGAGCTGCGCGATGCCGTCGGAGCTGCGTGATGCTGTTAGAGCTGCACAGCGCGATGCTGTCGGAGCTGCGTGATGCTTAGAGCTGCACAGCGCGATGCTGTCGGAGCTGCGTGATGCTGTTAGAGCTGCACAGCGCGATGCTGTCGGAGCTGCGTGATGCTGTTAGAGCTGCACAGCGCGATGCTGTCGGAGCTGCGTGATGCTTTGAGCTGCACAGCCGAGTGCCGTCGGAGCTGCACAGCGCGATGCTGTCGGAGCTGCGTGATGCTGTTAGAGCTGCAACAGCGCGATGCTGTCGGAGCTGCGTGATGCTTAGAGCTGCACAGCGCGATGCCTGTCGGAGCTGCACAGCGCGATGCTGTCGGAGCTGTGTGATGCTGTTAGAGCTGCACAGCGCGATGCTGTCGGAGCTGCGTGATGCTTAGAGCTGCACAGCGCGATGCCGTCGGAGCTGCACAGCGCGATGCTGTCGGAGCTGCGTGATGCTGTTAGAGCTGAACAGCGCGATGCTGTCGGAGCTGCGTGATGCTTAGGCTGCACAGCGCGATGCTGTCGGAGCTGCACAGCGCGATGCTGTCGGAGCTGTGTGATGCTGTTAGAGCTGCACAGCGCGATGCCGTCGGAGCTGCGCGATGCTGTCGGAGCTGCACAGCGCGATGCTGTCGGAGCTGCACAGCGCGATGCTGTCGGAGCTGCGTGATGCTGTCGGAGCTGCGTGATGCTGTCGGAGCTGCGTGATGCTGTGGATGCTGTCGATGCTGTGAGCTGCACAGTGCGATGCTGTCGGAGCTGTGTGATGCCGTCGGAGAATGCATTTGTCTTGATTGTCAACAGTAAAGATCAGAAGCAAAGCTCAGAGGAGCGCTTGATCTCGTTAAAACCGCGGTAGCGACTTTACTGGAAATGTCAATATCAATATCCCACCCGTGTCTGCCGTCCCGGTTATTTATGTTTGTGCTGCCGTGATGTGTCCGGGGGGGGATTTGAGCCTCCTAATGCAGGGCTGGAGGTCTATATTGTTTTTCTTTAGATTGGATCAGATACGAGCGTCTAAAGTGTGGTTTCATCTAGAGCTGTGCAATCAAACTTAGAGATTCAGTCAATGGTCGACGATCAGACACAATCGTTTCAATTATTCTAAAACAAATATGTTCTTGGATTAATGTAGTATCAAACCACATACAAAATAACAAAGCCAAGACTACCTCGAGGCTAATTTAAATCATGACCTATAATCAACCTTTGTCAATATTTTCATTTAAAAATAATATTGTAAAAGCAGGGGGTCCGTCCCTTGTGATCTGTTTGGTCTCTCGTGAGGACTGACGGGGGGGACGTGAGCTTTTTCCTAAGCTGCTCCCACAGCTTGGAACACCAACTTTTCTTCTTTTCTGCTTGTGTAATAGACATGATTCCTTCACCTGGAATGTTCCAAAGTATGGCATTAAATGTATCGAGTTTGCCTTTATTCATTTACAGGTGTTATTTTTTATTGCATTCTTACAGTGAGGGCAGTCGCCTCTCCACAGATCCGATTATCAGGCAAAACCTCTTTATGGACACAGAGGGGCGGAGCCTAACCAGAGACGCTTCATGATACAGCATCGAGGGATTGTGTGCCGGGGACTATGTTTTGAATTAGGGCCAGTGTTTCCTTAGTTTCATGTAAGTTGTTGTAACGTCGTTATCGTTGTCGTAATGAGTTTTCAGCGTCAGAAATGTGCCCAATTGTGTCTTTAAAAAGTCTGGGCCGAAGTTCAGGAACGGCACAAAAGTGAATGGACTGTAAAACGATACACAAGCGCAGGAAAACCCTTTGTTTGGAGGAGTTCTTCTTTTTTCTTCAGCTCTTTTTGCCGTTTTTTTTTTAGATTTGGAAATGAATTAGCAAATCTTCAGAGCCACTTTCTCACGTTCACAATCGTTCGTCAGTCGAGCGAGTTTCCCTCTGCGTTTGTGTCCGGCCATGTTTGTTTTGTGTGTTCTTTGTCTAACCGTCTTCACTCCTGTTCTTGTTTTCCTCTCTCTGACTGGATTCGTGTGCATTAATGAGCTTCGAGCGCCTTCGTCACTTTAACTCCTGTAATGACGTCATTAGCATAAAGTCCTGGCGCCGCCCGGCTCGTGGTGACGGCCGATTCTCTCTCCTCCATCGCTCGCGGAAAACTAGTGTTTATCTTTAAATGACGGTTTGAAAATGGACAGTTTTGAGCCTTTGTTCATTTTATTCAAACCCTCGTGCAAAGAGGCGGAGCTGAACAAGGCTCGTCGCAAAGTCCTGGTTTGAATCCCAGTTCAGACCAGGTAAAATCCTGGTTTGGTCTTCCATTCAAACCTGATTTAGTCCTTGTTTTGGTTATATATTAGTTAGGTCTTGATTTGTCCTGGTTCAGGACTTGTTTATATCTGGTTTAGGATTGTTGTCGTCCGGTTTTATTCCTAGTTAAGTCCCGGTGTAGGTCTGGTTTAGGTTTCTTGTTGTCCTGGTTTAGATCGAGTTTAGTCTTTGTTTGGTCATGGTTTAGTTCTGATTAGGATTGTTGTTGTCCTGGTTTAGACCCGTTTTAGTTCTTGTTTGCATGTGGTTTAGTCCTGGTTTAGATGTGGTTCACTCCTGGTTTAGACTGGTTGTTGTCCTGGTTTAGACTGGTTGTTGTCCTGGTTTAGACTGGTTGTTGTCCTGGTTTAGACTGGTTGTTGTCTTGGTTTAGACTGGTTGTTGTCCTGGTTTAGACTGGTTGTTGTCCTGGTTTGGACCTGGTTCAGGCTGATTATTGTCTTGGTTTTGACCTATAGTTCTGTCTTTTGTTTTGTTCTTGTTTAGATGTGGTTTAGTTCTGATTTAGACCGGTTGTTGTCCTGGTTTGGACAGAGTTTAGTCCTGGTTCAGTCTTGGTTTGGTTCTGATTTTGGCTTGTTGACCAGGCTTGATTCTGGTTTAGTCCCCGTTTAGTTCTGGTTAAGATTGGTTTAATCCTGGTGTAGACTGGTTCTTGTTCTGGTTTAGTTCTGGATTTGGCTGATTATTGTCTTGGTTTCGACCTGTAGTTTCGTCCTTGTTTTTGTTCTTATTTAGATGTGGTTTAGTCCTGGTTTAGGCTTGTTGTTGGCCTGCTTTAGTCCTGGTTTAGACCCGGTTTAGAGCTGGTTTAGAGCTGGTTTAGAGCTGGTTTAGACCTGGTTTAGACCTGGTTTAGGCTGATTATCGTCTTGGTTTTGACCTGTAGTTAAATCCTTGTTTTTGTTCTTGTTCAGATGTGGTTTAGTCCTGGTTTAGGCTTGTTGTTGTCCTGGTTTAAGTCCTATTTTAGACCTGGTTTGGACCTGGTTTGGACCTGGTTTGGACCTGGTTTGGACCTGGTTTGGACCTGGTTTGGACCTGGTTTGGACCTGGTTTGGACCTGGTTTGGAACTGGTTTGGACCTGGTTTCGACCTGGTTTGGACCTGGTTTCTACCTAGTCCAGGTTCAGTCTTCAGTCAAATATTGCGGTCCGAGTCGAGCATTTCGCGGCTCTGTGCAAAACAACAAACACAAACACATCCAATTACTTTATGCAAATGCGACGGCGCCGTTTGCCCACTTCTCCTCAGCCGATATCACACCAAATGGACTGAGCTCCACTTACCACAGCCCAACACACACCGTCGATACTTTTCCAAATGACTCGGATGCGGCGTCGTTAGCCTAGCGCAGCGTGTTAGCCGCCGGAGCTAATGCGGCGTGAAGCGGGTAAACACGGGAGCGAGTTAATTCATTCAGCGCCGAGTCGGACTAAACGAGGCTCGGTACAGACGGCGTCAGGAGGTTTGGAGAAGTTTTTCAGGAGCACTTAAGAAACTCCTTCTGCCAATTTGTTGTCCCGGTTACGAGGGGCTTGTAGAACCAATGAAGGCGTATCTAGCTTGGGTCCCAACAGAAAAGTAAGTGTAGATACATCCTGTTAGTATTATGACTGAGAAAGTAAGAATTTTATTTAAAAAATTGGCATAGTCCAGTTCTAACACGTCAGAGTTGAGAAAATTATGTATAAATGTGTTATAAATGTGTTATAAATGTGTTATAAATTTAAAAATCTGATCAAGGCTCCAATGATTAGTCTAAACTACCGTGATCAGTCCAAAATTAAAATAATCGTCATTTATTATTTTATTGCAGATTCTAAAACGCATGCCAAAAATAAAATGTGTTGCCAAAACAGTGGCATTAATAAAGAATAAATAATTTGATTTTCTAGAAGACGATTGTTAATTCCAGCTCTTTTGAACAGCAAAGGCTCTTTTTCTCTTTTAAGTGTGAGTTCTGATGCACAAATATCTTTTTGTCACATTAATCGATCACTATTTACAGTGTGTTTTTGAAAAACTGCTTTCAATATTAATTCCACGAATATAAAAACAACTCTTTTTAACCAGTGGCTATGATTTCACATGCCAAAACCTGATCATTGTGTGGCGTTATTATGGAAATGTAAACCGTTCCATCTGATGCCAGTAATCTGATTTCTCTCTGATTGTTCGCACTGTGCAGGTTTTGTGTTATAGCGTTATTCTAAAGATTTACAGAGTATGTATTGTACTTTGTCTTCCAAATACAACATTTTTATACAATACATGACAAACTGACACACATTGAATCTAATTACTGGGTTGTCTGATTATTCTAATTATCTGATTTTTACTGCCCATTTAACACACAAAACGGTCAGATGTTTTCCTCAAGTCTAAACTCTACTACCAAACGACAAATAAAAAGACTCCGGCTGATCTTTGATAATTAGATGATTGCATCTTGATTTACATTTATTGCACAGCCCCGTAGGATGATTGGCAGGCGGCTCAACCAATCAGAGAGTCACATCATCCATCTTTAGTTTAAAGCGGTTGCTCGAAGAACAATCTGATACGATAAGTTCTGACTTTCGCTCGACCTTTGTGGAGATGACGTGGAGATGTCAGGCTGTAGGCGCAGATCGACCGCCACACTCCTCTCAGTCTGCCCCAGGGCAACTGAGGAGCAGGAGAAGCAGTGAGAAAACTCCTTTATGAATCCACCTTTTGCCTTTCGCCCTGTGTTTTGCCTCAGTTATCCAGTGGTCTGAAGCGCTGAATGAGACGAGGGAGTTTTGAGTTAAAGTCTGTCCCAGAGCAGAACAGGAAACTGTCAACGCAAGGTTAAGAACTGTGGCTTTTTATGATCACATACTGTTTGGAGCAGCGAGTGTGAGTGTGCAGCATCAGGTGATAAGGGCCCAGAGGGAGGAGAGGAGCGGCGGAGGGAGGAGGGTTTCTATCAGACTGTGGTCCGCAGACTCGGGCCGGGCGGCCACAAACCTACAGAGAGGTGTGATTAACGCTGCTGCACACGGTGGTCACGGTGGGAGCGGTGGGAGCGGCTCGGGTCCCGGCGTGGCTCTGAGCGAGGCTGTCCTGTGTGTGCCTGCATCTTTTACCCCTAGTCGACTCCTAAAACTGTAGTGTGACATTTTAACCCGACAACACCAACACGATCTGTAAGTGCTGGAGAATAACGGGTCTAATGGAGTTATATATGTATCAAATATATATTATATTAAATATATAATGTATTAAAACAAATATCCAAAAGGAAGCAAATCAAAAAGCAAGCGGTTAAAATACCAATACATAAATATAACAATAATAAACAGTTAATATCATTATTCAATTAAGACTTGGCAACATGATGAGAAAAGAAAAATAGATTAAATGTATTCATTAATTTATTTTATTTTATTTTTTATTATTTTTTTCATTTATTTATTTTAGTTGTATTTATTTTGTTTATTGTATTTGTTTTTTGTACTTATTTTGTTTATTGCATTTATTGTATTATGTTTGTTTATTTAAATATTTATATATATATATGTTTATCATTATTCAATCATTATTCATTTCTTGAAAATAAACAATACAGACTTTTAATCTGTGCCATTTAACACTAAACAAGGTCACATTTACGGAGGTCTGATTTTGTTGCAAACCAGTGCTTTTACAATCTATTCTATGGCAAAAAACCGCACTCCTTTACAAGAATGTAGTCGAGTTCTGCAGCTTTAAAAAATCCTTTCAGTCAAACATGAATGCTTCTGCAAAATGCTTTTGCAAATGAATGCGTTTGCTTTGACTTTAATTTCAAATGCGTCCCTTTTCTTGCCGTGACGAGGTCAGAAGATCATTCATGGCCATTTACCAGAACCTACAAGTCGACAAGGAATAAATAAAAGGCTGTTGTTAACATTGCATGGACAAAGTTAGAGTCTAAAACATTAAATTTACTCGTGGTCATTTTTATTTTTCCTTTTTCTCGCTCTGGTTCTGTGGCTTCTGAAACTCTGGGCGTCAACAGCATTAATCCTGTTCTATTTAGTTTAATATTTGCATTTTATTTGATATTTGCTGAGTTGTAGCGCATTGTCAATACATCCAATAAGCATGTGGTTTGATAGTACATCCTTACTATAATCATAAACCTCTGTTTCTGCATTTGGAGTGCTGTTTCCACGATTAGACTTTGAACTCGAGCCTCTTCGGTCCTGCACGTTCCGACTCGCTGTGAGCTGGATACAAATGAAACGCCGCTGTGAAAACTTCAGAAATCCTGTCCGGATCGATGCGCGCGTTTTAGTATGCCGGTGGTACGTAGCGGTCACGCTTCATCGGCTCGGCACTGGTCCGACGCGCTGGTGCGGCGTGCAGTGTCCGTGCGGGGATGTGTTTACCGCCGCTGCAGAACAACACGCGCTGTGTTAACTTTACACCTGCTAAAGCAAAAGTGCAAATAAATGTGAAGATGTGGGATTAAAAAAAACAAAACAAAGGTTCAAACGTAGAGCTCATATTGGTCAAAGATGATTTTCAATTTCGCTTTATTAAAAAATAATTGAAATGGCTTTATTTTTTCTTTTATTAATTTCCTGAACATAAATGAGACAGACTTTTAATGATTACCATTTAAAGCAATAAATAGTCCAATTTCTCCCTCCAAAGTGTGAAGAAGATTGGCTGCAGACTTCTCCATTAAAAAGACTGAATCTAATAATCTAGATTTAATCAATTGTGAAGCCCTTTTGGAACATTGTGGTTTGTAATCCATAAATAAAATCAGTCCTGGACTTCATAGTTTAAACACCTCATGTTGTGTTATTGTTACATTTATGTTCATGTTTTCACCTATAAACTTGGCATCTCGTTGTTATTGTAAAACACTGTACCACACTTACTTAAATCATTATTTAACTAAATTCAGAGGATTATTGTCTTAAACATCTTAATCATCGATAATTAAAACACTCATTAGGTCTGGTTTTAGACCTGCTCTAGTTCCAGTTTTTGTGTGGATTATTGATCCTAGTCTTGATTTAATCTTGATTTTGTCTCAATTTAGTCCTGATTTACTCCTGATGTAGCCCTGATGTAGTCTTGATTTAGTCTTGATTTAGTCCTGAATTCGTCTTGATTTAGCCCTGATGTAGTCTTGATTTAGTCATGATTTAGTCTTGATTTAGTCCTGATTTATTCTTGATTTCGTCCTGATTTAGTGATAATTTTGTCCTGATTTAGTCCTGATGTCTTGTTTTACTCCTGAGTTAGTGTTGATTTAGTCCTGATTTATTCTTGATTTAGTCTTGGTTTTATCCTGATATAGTCCTGATATCTTGATTTAGTCCCGAGTTAGTCCCGAGTTAGTCCCGAGTTAGTCCCGATGTAGTCCTGATTTAGACCTGATGTAGTCCTCATTTTGACTTGATTTAGTCCTGATTTATTCCCCATTTAGTCCTGATGTAGTCCTGATTTAGACCTGACTTAGACCTGATGTAGTCCTCATTTTGACTTGATTTAGTCCTGATTTATTCCCCATTTAGTCCTGATGTAGTCCTGATTTAGACCTGACTTAGACCTGATGTAGTCCTGATTTAGGCCTGATGTAGACCTGATTTAGACCTGATGTAGTCCTGATGTAGTCCTGATTTCTAAGACTTAAAAATAATTTTCAGTCTACATAAAGTGATATAATCAATATCGTGATGAATTTTATTTTTATGTTGAGCTGTAACTATAAATTGGATTCTTCAGCTACGGAAATAATCGTTGACCATTTTAATACTCGTTAATCTTTATGGATCAAAATATGACTCAATATTTTCTTGGTTAACAGATATTTATCACAAAGACAGCATCATTATTAAATTAAAAAGATAATATCAGACTTTATAATACTTATATGTTGATTGTAAATTGGATGGATTGATTGTGTCATGTGTGGACAATAAAGTTAATGTGAATGCGTTTTGTGATTATTAATAAAACATGCATTAAATGCCACATTAGAAAAGCTCCACATAATCGCATTATGGTGTGTTTTTAAACCCTATAAATAAACCTGTGACTCTGTTCAGTCTCAGTCCTGGTTCTGTCATTCGTCACTGAGTCTGTCACTGGGGCCTCGTGTTCCCAGGAGCCGAGTCTCTTCACTTTTCCCTGAGTCTGGAGCGGAGTGAAAGCGTTGGAGCTGAGTGAAAGCGTTGGAGCTGAGTGAAGGTGCTAGAGCTGAGTGAAGGAGCTGGAGCTGAGTGAAGGAGCTGGAGCTGAGTGAAGGAGCTGGAGCTGAGTGAAGGAGCTGGAGCTGAGTGACGGAGCCCTTTGTGTATCAATAATGCACTTTCTCCACACTTTCCTCACCTGCACTCGGCAGGTCTTCCACTTACACTCGGCTGCACTTATTATATCACGCTTTAATACAATTGTATTTCTCAGAGTAGTTTCCAGACAATTTGCTCCTACTCCTAGCAATATCTTTTCCATTTACTTACTTAAAGGGAACTTATACAAAATCAACTTAAACCGCGTTTCATCAGCGTTTCCTCATCTTAAATTGCTTTGTGATTGATTCCTGGACGTTTGAGTTAATCCTGTTATGTCCTGCAACTGAGGCTCGGGTGCTGTTTTCACCCGCCCCCTAGCCCCGCCCACTATCCCCACCCCCTAGCCCCGCCCACTTCCCTGTACGCTGCGATTATTTGAAACAATCAGAAATATGAACCATAAACCAGGTCAATAGCATTTATATGCATAACAGAATTGTAAATATGCTACTATTAATTTTAAAAGTCTTTGGTGCAAATAAGAGTGAAAGTATAAACATTTTTAATAACTGACTAAGTGATATGGTGAATAAGTGATAATTATCTTCATTTGGCTACATTCTTTTAAGAAATTAAGATTTCTGTACAGTAGCTTTTTTGTTTCAAGTAGGTGTGTGCCAAAATATGAAAATATCGATATATCGTGATACTAATTTTGGTGATACAGTATCAATATCATGGACTGCTGTATCGAGTGATTTTTGGTGTCATTTCCTGAATTATTTTGCGACAGCACTAACATTTTGTCTTGGTTTCACAAGGAAACATTTTCTTAAAATGCATTGGGTTCTTTAAAAAATAGTGAAATATATCATAGAATATCATGAGCAATATATCGATTATCACATTGTGAGCCGTGTGTCGTGTCAAATCGTGAGGGAGACTGAGATTCCCAGCACTATTACTAATATACTATTACTATTACTATATTACTATTATTACTATATACTACTATAACTATTACTATATACTAATTTCAAGTAAGAAAATTAATGTATCTGTCTTATTTTAAGTAAAGAATGACATTTTCCCTTTGTCTTATTTCAGGACAGTCAAAATCTGCTCAAAGCTAAACTTATTTCGAGCACTTATTTACTTATTTTATTTAAGATTGCCATTGTTTGATTCATGTTGTCTGCACTGAAATGGAGCAAAGGATCATGGTCTATGTAGTTCCTTCAGTTGTTGCTTCCCACTATATTCGACTTTGAGGCTCAGATATCACAATATTTCAGTTATTGTTCCGCTCACAGTGAATACACTTTATCTTTCCACGGAGACGAGGATGTGTTGTTGTTGCTATGGCGTCGTCTACAACAGTATTGTAAAATATTTGTCTCTCTAAAAACATAGAGAGTATTCTACAGGACCAGATTTATCTCCTCGTCGGCCGCCGCACCTCTCACTTTCTCTTTCTCCACTTTTGTGTTTGGACCAAATGCAGTTGCTCCAGTGCAGGAGCTCGTTCTCTCTCAGAATCAGAATCAGAATCAGAATCAGAAAGAGTTTATTGTCCATTGTCAATGAACAGAATTCACAAACGTAGGAACTTGTCTCGGCCTTAAGGTGCAACATAAAACACTGAGCAATAATAAAACAACATATATTCAATCCAAAAGGGCATGCGTTAAGAAACAGTTTATTATGACTATAGTATAAAATTAAAATAAAAATAGTCATTTCTATGTACACAAGAGTTACAGTTAGATTTACAGTTTTGAGTGCAGAAAGTGACAGTGAGTGATGAAGAGTTGCAGTTAAAGTGGCAGGAGTTTATAAGTGTTCATGAGTCCAACAGCAGAGGGAAAGAAACTGTTCTTGTGGCGGGAGGTTCAGGTCCGGATGGACCGTAGCCTCCTGCCTGAGGGGAGCGGCCTCCTGCCTGAGGAGTGGCCTCCTGCCTGAGGGGAGTGGTTCAAATAGACCATGTCCAGGGTGAGAAGGGTCAGCTGTGATCCGACCTGCTCGTCCCAGAGCCCTGGAGACGTACAGGTCCTGCAGAGATGGAAGTCTGCAGCCGATCACCTTCTCAGCAGAACGCACAATGCGCTGTAGTCTCTGTTTGTCCCTGGCTGTGGCTCCAGCAGAGGGCGCTTGTAGTCTCTGTTTGTCCCTGGCTGTGGCTCCAGGCAGAGGGCGCTGTTAGTTCTCTGTTTGTCCCTGGCTGTGGCTCCAGCAGAGGCGCGATGTATCTCTGTTGGTCCCTGGCTGTGGCTCCAAGCAGAGGGCGCTGTAGTCTCGTTTGTCCTGGCTGTGGCTCCAGCAGAGGGCGCTGTAGTCTGTTTTGTCCCTGGCTGTGGCTCCAGCAGAGGGCGCTGTAGTCTCTGTTTGTCCTTGGCTGTGGCTCCAGCAGAGGGCGCTGTAGTCTGTTTGTCCCTGGCTGTGGCTCCAGCAGAGGGCGCTGTAGTCTCTGTTTGTCCCTGGCTGTGGCTCCAAGCAGAGGGCGCTGAGTCTCTGTTTGTCCCTGGCTGTGGCTCCAGCACGAAGGGCGCTGTAGTCTCTGTTTGTCCCTGGCTGTGGCTCCACAGAGGGCAGCTGTCGTTCTGTTTGTCCTGGCTGTGCTCCAGCAAGAGGCGCTGTAGTCCTCTGTTTGTCCCTGGCTGTGGCTCCAGCAGAGGGCGCTGTAGTCTCTGTTTGTCCCTGGCTGTGGCTCCAGCAGAGGGCGCTGTAGTCTCATGTTTGTCCTGGCTGTGGCTCCAGCTAGAGGGCGCTGTAGTCTCTGTTTGCCTGGCTCCAGCGTACCACAGGTGATGGAGAGGTGGACTCACCTCTGTTGGTCTCCTCTGTCTCTCTCTCTCTCCTCCTCTGTAGTACCTTACATCCTCGCAGTACTCGTCCTTCTCTTGTCCTTCTTCCTTCTTCTTCCTTCCTTCTTTCCTTGCTTCCTCCTTCCTTCCTTCCTTCCCTCCTCATCCTCCTCCTCCTCTGTAGTACCTTACACACCCCAGTCGTCTTGTCCTTCTTTCCTTCCTTCTTCCTTCCTCCTTCCTCTCTCTCCTCCTCTGTATACCTTACATCCTCCAGTCGTCTTCTCTTGTTCTTTCTTTCCTTCCTTCTTTCCTTCCTTCTTTCCTTGCTTCCTTCCTTCTTTCCTTCCTTCCTCCTCCTCCTCCTCCTCTGTAGTACCTTACAACACTCCAGTCGTCTTGTCCTCTTCTTTCCTTCTTCCTTCCTTTCCTTCCTCTCTCTCCTCCTCTGTAGTAACCCTTACAAATCCTCCAGTCGTCTCTCTTGTTCCTTTCTTTCCTTCCTTCCTCTTTTCCTTTTCCTTCCTTCCTTCCTTCTTCCTTGCTCCTTCCTTCCTTCCTTCCTTCTCCTCTCTCTCCTCCTCTGTAGTACCTCGCCTCCTCCTCTGTAGTACCTTACACACCTCCAGTCGTCTTCTCTTGTTCCTTCTTTCCTTCCTTCCTTCTTTCCTTGCTTCCTTCCTTCCTTCCTTCCTTCCTTCCTTCCTTCCTCCTCTCTCCTCCTCCTCTGTAGTACCTTACATCCCTCCAGTCGCCTGTTCCTAATTTCCCTCTCGGAGCGACACATCTCCGTCCCTCGCTGCCTTCGTTAAACAGTTATTTGTTTTCGTGGACTCTGAAGTGTTGTTTCTTCACCTCCTCCGGTTTCCTTCCCTCTGTGGATAAGTGCTTTGTTTTTGTGTGGAGTGGGAGTCGGTGGGACGTGGTTTTCACAGACCTGATTTGTGATGAAAATGTATGTTCCGAGGTGGAGCCGTGTTGCAGAGTGGTTGTTGTTTATTCAAGGGAAAGACTACGAGTTCAGTGCAAACAGGATCTGATTTTAGACAATAAGAACATGCAAACGTTTGAAAAGACTTTAACTTTCTGATTAAACGGGACCTTAGGACTTTCCTGTTTGTTACAGTCTGTCCAACTGCAGCCTGCTTCTTGTTCGAGTCAAAGATGAGCCTCATTTGGCTTTCAAATCACCAAAAGCACAGTCCAGCTTCAGGGTAAAATGTCACATCCGACAAACTAAGACGAGCCTTGTTCCAGCACATGCCCCGAGGGCCGGAGGTCTCGGGGCCGGAGGGGCACAACACGCCACTGGAACAACGTTTGGGTCGCACAAAATATCCCTAACACGGTTTCAATAAATTGAGTTAGTACAATAACAAAACTACTGATAGATTGGATTTCTGTGAGAAATAACAGACAAAATGCTTTACTAACATTGCTTTGCAAAATTGCCCATCCAGAACTGAACCAGATTTAAACTAGGACTAGACTAGAACCAGGTCTGAACCAGGACTAACCCAGAATCAAAACCGGTCTAAAGCAGACATAAACAAGGACAAAACCAAGACTGAACCAGGTCTAAACCAGAGCTAACCCAGAATTAAACCAGTAAACAAGATTTACTGTTTTAATATTTGGAAGATGGCTCGTGGGCCGGATTAAACCGATTGGAGGGCCTGATTTGGCCCCCGGGACCCTGCTCTATGGCCTGCCTGAGGTCTTTTCATTGAACTATAAACTCCACACTGTTTTCATCCCTTCACAGCGAGAAGACAAACACTGACGTTTGTCCAAACCTCGGCACGTTTGTGACAAAAGATGAAAACAATATGAAGATTTAGACCAATTCTCAGTAAGATTTAGTTTCATCACATTCTAAATCAGATCTCTGTGAATTCTATCATCTAAAATGTGACGAAAATTGAAGCAAGATATTCAAACGCAGCTCCATCTGTTTTTCACATTTATATGTCTCAAATATGTGCAATTTTGGCTTTTTTCCTCCCATAAAATGCCTCGAATACAAATGAAAGCCGAATAAAATATTTCTTACATTCATAGAAGTCAACTCCAGGAGAAGTTTCAAATTGATTCCGCGAAACGTTTTGCTCGATTCGCTCGTATTGCCCGTTTCCCTTCAGCCGCGTTTGAGACCGCCTCGCCACGTCCCAGTGCCGTGACCCTCCGGAGCGTTCCTCGGGATCAGAACCTCCACTTTGAAATGTTCGTGTCAGATTTAGTGCTTTTTCCCTCCTCCTGTGGCTCTCTCCTTCCTCCGTTATCGCTGCTCGTCGTCTCTCCCCCTCCCCCTCCCCTCTCCCCCCTCTCCCCTCCTCTTCTTCATCTGTTCGTCAGTCCGCGTAGACGACTCGGCAGAGACAGCAGAAGGTGAAAAGAGCTCCGCTTCCAAATGTCACGCGCGCGGCTTGCACCAGTGGATTCTGCCTTTACGCGAAGAGTAATTGAACAGTATAAAAAAAGTAGCAGTTGGAAAAGCTTCTCTGAGGAAAAAAAATAAAAATTCTCGAATTAATTCTTTATTTTGAAGTCGTTTAGTTTGCAAACTGCTGGATGATTATTTATTTTTTTTTTTTTGGCCTTTGAGTCACGCGTGAGCTCATGATTGTGCTGCGACTGAAGATGTCACGATTTCAAATGTTTGTATCATTCACGATTATTCACGTCACGTCCGAAACAACATTGAATTTTGTGTTGAAATTTTCTTTTGTTGAAATTTTCTGTTTCAAAATTTTCAACTCCTGTTTTTTTTTTTTTTTTTTAAATCAAACTTCCGGAATGATCAACGTGACATAAACTGAAGATGAAAAACTTTACATTTACATTTTTGACCAAACGCTGAGCAGAAAACGACTTATTTTTGCTTCTAAAATCGTCACATTTCTTTTCATTGAACTAAAAAAAAAAACTTAAATTAGTGAAAACATTTTCCACTTTTCTATAAATTGAGTTTAAAAAAGCTGAATTTGTCTTCTAAAAATGTCACAATTATCCTTATTTTAGCCTTTACGATTACTTTGTGACCTAAATAATGATTCGCTGTGTAAATATTCATTTCAAATAAAGACTCCAATTGAAATGTTGAACTCGGTTTTCTTCCTTAAACTGAACCAGGTCTAAACTCTGTGAAAGAGCTGAGACTCATTCATTTTCTGCGACTGTTCAGATAAAAAAAGCTCCTGCTGCATTTGATTAAGTACATTTGCTTTTCTGTCATATGGAAGAACTTTATTGATGATAATTTTTTCTTGGCGTCCACTTTTGGTCAGTCTGTGCAGCGATTACTGCCAGTGTCTTTTCCCTCCAAAAACATGCTACAGTGAGAGCCAATTTACAGCGTCTGCACGAACACGCACCGAAACGCGAAAGTGCACGAGCTAAAATACACGAGTGCAGGTTTGTACGTTCATCCGCTCACATTCATTCACTCCCGGACGAGTTACGAATGTTAAAACAGTTTTGGTTTGTTTTCAGCCAGTTTAAACCTGAAAGGGAACGTTTAAAAGAAACGTTTACGGCTCGTACGGGAAAGACCTGACTGTCCAAAAGACCTGGGAGGGATTCAACATTTTATTCAACATTTTATTCAACATTTTATTCAACTTTTTATTCAACATTTTATTCAACTTTTTATTCAACTTTTTATTCCACATTTTATTCAACATTTTATTCAACATTTTATTCAACTTTTTATTCAACATTTTATTCAACATTTTATTCAACATTTTTCATTTTACTAGACATTTTATTCAACATTTTCTCTTGTGCTGTTTTGGTCTCTGGATGATGAATTCAGGACCCAGATTATATTGATCTGAGCGACACCAGAACTCAACCTCAACCTTTCTTTTCATGGGAGATCCTTATGTAGTTTATTTATATTTATTTATATTTATATAAAATCTCCGCTCTCTCCTCCTCTTCCTCTCTCCCTCTCTCTCTCTCTGCCCTCTCTCTTCTCTTCCTCTCTCCCTCTCTCACCTCCTCTCTCTCTCTCTCTCTCTCTCCCCCTCCCTCTGTCCCTCTCTCTTCCTCTCTCCCCCTCCCTCTTCTCTCTCTGCTCTTCTGACCTCTTGCCTGCTCCTCTCTCTCCTCTCTCTCTCTCCGGCATAAAACTCTTGTACCTCTCTCTCTCTCTTTCTCTCTCTCCTCCCTCTCTCCCTTCTGCCCCTCTCTTCCTCTCTCCTCTCTCCTTCTCTCCTCTCTCCCTCTCTCTGCCTCTCTAGCCTCTGCCTATCTCTCTCCTTCTCCTTTCTCTTCTTTCCTCTCTCTCCGTCTCTCTCTGCCTCTTGCCTCTCCTTGCCTCTCTTCTCTTCTCTCTCCTTCCTCTCTCGTTTCCCTCCACCCACTCACCCGTCTCTCCTCTCTTCCTCTCTCCCTCTCACTCTCTTTTCTCCTCTCTCTCTGCCTCTTGCCTTTCCCTCTGCTACTCTCTCTCTCTCCTCGTCCTCTCTCTCTCCGCCCCACCCTCCTCTCTCCCTCTCCTCTTCTCTCTCTCTCTCTCTCTCTTGCCTCTTGCCCTCTCTTACCTCCCTCTCTCTCTCTCTCTCTTCCCTCTCTCTCCCCTCCCACCCTCCCTCATTCTCCCCTCTCTCCTTCTCTCTCTCTTCTGCCCTCTTGCCTCTCTCTCTCCTCGTCTCCCTCTCTCTCCCTCACCCCCCCCTCCCTCTCTCCCTCCTCTTCCTCCTCCCTCTCTCTGCCTCTTCTCTCTTCCCTCTCTCTCCTCTCTCTCTCACCTCCACCTCCCCCTCTCCCTCTCTTCCTCTCTCTCTCTCTCTGCCTCTGCCTCTCTTCCTCTCTCTCTCCTCTCTCTCTTCACCATCCACCCCCTCCCTCTCTCCTCTCTTCCTCTCTCCCTCTCCTCTGTCCTCCCTCTCTCGTTCTGCCCTGATACCTCAGAGCGCTCGTCTCATTGGCCGACTCCGTCCCGACGGGAGGCCGGTCCATCTCTCCTCTCTTAATGAATATTCATGTCGGATATTAACATTTCTGCCGTTTATTCCTGCTCTGATCGGCCGCAGAGTTTGTTTCCACATTCATTATTCACGGAGAACATGCATTTTTCACAAGTCGAGGAATTTCAAGTTTGTGATCAAGCGATCGCGCTGCAGATGCCGGAAGCGCAATGGACGAAAGTGACGCCAAAGTTGGATTGTGTTTGTCGTGCGTTTTAACCTTCACAAACGCATTCACGCCGCGCGATTTCCACAGCGAATCAAAGACGAAAACAACTTCCAGCACTTGTTTTTTTGGGTCATTATTCGTCATTGTTTCGTCCTGAGCGCGGGAGCGAATGGTTCGGATTGATTCGAATTACTCAGCTCGTAAACACTTCTAAGTAACAGTGCACAGTATTGACATTTGGACTCACCTTGGCGACAGAGGCGTCTCTCTCACACACACACACACAGATACACACACACACACACACACACACACACACACTGCTCTTTTAGTGTCTAATCATTTCCAGGCAAGAAATGTTGGTTCGTTTGCTTTTCTCGTACAAAGGATGTAAAAATGACCATTACTAACGATTATGGATCAATGTTTCCGCAGTATTTGTCCAGTAAAGCGTAAAACTCTGGATTTTGCCTTCATCGTAAACGCATAAAAGTGTCATTCTGCAATTAAATAAACAAATCATGTAAAAAAAAAAACTATACTGAAAGTGGTTTTCATTTGACAAAACCATCTGGATTTTCGTATTTTTCATATTCTGTGCTTAGTCTTCCATTGAAATCACATCATGTTGCGCTTCACTTTTGCATCCAATCTGAATTTTGATTGTATTTGTTTACAACCCCTTTAAAGGGTCTGTTATTTATTCATTTTAATAATATTCCTGCTTCGTATCTTTATATTGGAATGTTTATTATTGAAATCATCATTTTCTGGACCAAAAATGCACCAAAAACCTCCAGAAAGCCGAACCCAAATTAACTTTGATTGGAGCGTAACGTGACCAGAACTAAACTTCAGTTAGAAATCCTGGAAGTGTTTTTTTTTTTGTTCCCTTGAGTTGAAAACCGTACATAAATCGTATTTGGATCATATAGAGTCATAATAAACACTTCAGACAGAAACGCTCCCGCTCATTTGCTGATTTAAGATGGTAATAACTCTTACATCATCAGGACTCTCTCGGCGGTGCGGTTCTGACGAGGATCATTGCAAAAGCCCCATTAAAAAAATAAAAAAAAATAAAAAAAATATTGAGCCAAAGACGCATTGTGTTTGATTTCAGCACCGCGGACAGCTCCACAGTCTTCCGCTTCCCACACGGACGCCGAGAAAAAGAGACGGAGAAAATCCAAAACGTCCCTCGCTTAAACGGATTAAAATGGGTTTCAAACAGATTCCTCACAAACAAACTGGACGGGGTTTTTTTTTTTCCACTGATGTCGGTTTTCCTCATCTAAAAGTACACTTGGACTTGCCTCATTCTCGCACGCTTGAGTAATCGCGCTCTCGGAGATGAAAACGCTCGGTTTTAGATTGCGTTTCGCCTCATTTACACTGCTTCAGTCCTTGATGGTGTTTTACATGCTCAGAAATCAAGCGCCGAACAGGCTAGCTTACTGTGCCTCAAAGCTAATGCTAATGCCTCAAGCTAATGCTAACGTGTAGCTACTCACTGTGCCTCAAAGCTAATGCTAACGTGTAGCTAACTCATTGTGCCCAAAGCTAATGCTAAGCTAGCTCACTGTGCCTCAAAGCTAATGCTAACGTGTAGCTAACTCACTGTGCGTCAAATAATTCTAACGTGTAGCTAACTCACTGTGCGTCAAATCTAATTCTAACATGTAGCTAACTCGCTGTGCCTCAAAGCTAATGCTAACGCGTAGGTAACTCACGTGCCTCAAAGCTAATGCTAACGCGTAGCTAATTCACCATGCCTCAAAGCTAATGCTAACGCTTAGCCAACTCACCGTGCCTCAAAGCTAATGCTAACGTGTAGCTAGCTCACTGTGCCTCAAAGCTAATGCTAACGTGTAGTAAAACGTAAGATACACAATAAATAACATTAAAGTTTCAAGTGATGACTCCCTGATTGTTTTTATTGATTGATTACTTCAGTTTGTGGCATTATTTTAATATTCATTATGCCTCAAATTAGCATTAGCATTAGCATTGAGACACAAACCCCACCCTTTATCAACAAATCAAGTCATTTATAAGTAAACTCGTTCAGAGTTCAATGGTTTCACTCGATCCAGGATGTTCCACAAAAAAGAAGAACGTTGACATGTTTACTCTGCGCTAATTGGTGTAAAAGTAAAAGTAGGTTTGCATAATGAGATACGAGATATAACAAATATTGAAGATGATGCTATACTTCTGAGAGACGTAAACGGGATGAAACGGGATGAAACGGGATAAAACGGAGATAAAACGGGGATAAAACGGGTTTAAAACGGGTTTAAAACGGGTCCAAAACGGGTCCAAAAGCCCCTGAACTGCACACTTGGATACTGAGCAAATAGACACAAAGTTATGGATCTGACGTCCTGGTGGGGGAAAAAGGTTACTGCGACACTTATTTTTTAAAAAACACTTTCAACTCTTCGCCTCGTCCGTAAAGTCTTCAACACGTCTCGCACGGCCCGCGGTCCACGGCCTCGACTGTTAGTGTTCTGTCACCGTTGGGTAGCGTCTGCGTCCGACACGAGGGTGTGGTTTGTCCCTGCTGGGCCGCCGTAGCTCCAACACGCAAACAATAAACAATCAACCGCCGTCCATATCTGCCTCTTCAGAACATTGGCGTTTCCCGACTATTGTTTTACAGCAAAAAAAAATCCCCAAATCCCACAATACCACATTTAATCCCCAGTTTGTTTGTTTCCATCCCAAAAGCCCCTCCCCCATTTCTCCCCCGTTCTCTCCCCCCTCTCTCTCTTCTCTTTCAGTGGCACAGTGGATTCCATTTTGGCCAAGTTTTCTTTTCCCTCTCTTTCTCAACTTCTTCTCTTTACAACCCACTCCCTCCCTCCCTCCCTCCCCCCCCCTCTCCCCCTCTCTCCCCCCTCCCCCCCCTCTCTCTCTCTCCCCTTCCCTCCCTCCCCCTCTCCCCCCGCTCGTTCCCGCCGCACTCCAGAGCAGATTCGATGCATCGTTGATTAGGCGCGGACTCGGTAATTGTTTCATTGGCCCGCTCTCGTCACGACATCGAACGCGCCGCTCCCATCGATCTCTAGCTGCGGAAATTGGTTCTGTTCTCCGGGTGTCCATCTCCGAGCCCCCCCCCCTTCTCCCCCCTCTCTCCCCCCTCTCAGGACAGTCTCTTTCACTCAGACTTTATGTGCAGGATCTCCTTTCGTGGCCAGTCCCGATTGGGTTTTTCAATCTTCTTCGCTTTCGCCCTCTCGCTGATTGGAGAGGGCCATTAAAGTCGCCGTAATAAGACGCAGTGAAAGGACTCTTAAGGTCTCGTGCAGTCGCCGAGCTGAGCAGAGTCACCAGCACTTGCACTAAAACTGGTAGAAGTACAAAGAAGTTCCCGAGCCTGGACGTAACCGCAGAATGATGTGACAAATCTATAAACGAGAAGCCTGGACTCGTATAAATAAATCAGTATAATCATAACGTGCTGTGACAGAGTGAGACTTCTCAGGCTCAACGCAATGTGAATCCTAAACCTGAATGTTGAGCGCGGGGAACGTCACCGTTTCACATTTGTCGAAAATGTCACGGTTATTGGGCCAAAACTACAGCGGAACGCTCGGTTCTCTTTCATTCACAGGTTTATCGGATTATCATTCCTCCGCCGCGTCATGGAATCAAACTTTATGAACGAAAACAAAACAATATTGTCTGATAAAAGTGCACTTCACAAATAGTTTGACTTTTTGGAGGAATAGATTGAACTGAAATGACTTTCTTGTAGTATTTTTTGTATTTTTTATTCACCTTTATTTAACCAGGAACGATTCTGAGATATTTTTCTCAAACAACAGACAAAACAATTCATATAAAACTGACAAAACGTAACATTTTAAGGGACAAATGTAGAAACTGTGACATTAAAACACTTAAAAATGGCAAATAAACTGTAGTGAAAGCTGCAAAAACACGTCCAAACTCTCTTCGCTCTTCGTGTTCTTTCCTCGCTCGCGATCAATGGTTTCTACGACGACGTCCCTCCCGTCCCGTCCGTTCAGCTCCGGTTCGACTTGATCGCTCACCGTGCCCGACTCCTGTGTGTGTTTGTGCGTTTGCTGCCGTCAGCGTTCCGTCTATTTCAGACTCGATCACCGTCTCTCTTCATTTTCCTCTTTCCTTTCTCCCCCAGGTTCTCTTCCCGTCAGTTCCGTGGCGTTCCGTGGCGTTCCGTGGCGTTCCCGGCGGTCCGTGCGGTTTGCTTTCGCGCCCGCCGCCTCTTCACATCTGCGGGACGTCGCCTTTTTTCAAAACCCCATCGATCCGTCACCCGCCGCCCCTTTCCTGTTCCATCCAATCTCACTTCCTGTCTTCGGACTCGCATCGGGGCTGACGGCCAATCGCGTCGCGGCCCTGTCCGCCTGCCACGGCCGATCAATAGTCGCCGCGGCTTCTTGTTCGCAGGAGATAAAGAGCTGTTGTCAAGCGTTTTCTGTGTGCGCATATCATATTAAACATTTGTTCTGACAGCCAATCAGAGAGCCCGTGCTTGCTGCGCTGAGGACGTGAAGCTGGAAGTGCTCGCCCGGTGGTCGAGTGGTTAGGGCACAGCACACATATGCCAGGCCCCAGGTGCAGCCGAATCCCAACCCCGACAATTTGCTGCATGTCCGCCCCTCTGTCTCACCCTCCATTTCGCACTGTCCTCTCCTCTAATAAAGCCTGTGGGCCACAAAATCTTAAAAAAAAAAGAAAAGAAAAAAACTACAGCTGGAAAATAGCGTGGAAACTTTTTAAAATATTTTTTAAAATATTTTTATTTTATTTTGAAAATGTGTGTTTACGGTTCTATTTTTAAAATTTCTTTTTTTTTTAATTTTTCACCTTTTTTTCTTTTTTTATTTATTTTTTACGAAAAGAAGAAAGTCTGGTGAAGAACAAACATTAAACAAACAAAAAGAAAAGCAGAGAGAATAACACACAAACACACACCAGTGAAGAATAAAATGAGAAGGTTTTGGTGGTGTCAGCCAAAGAAATACTTTATTAAATTCAAAAATAAGAGCCCCATTTTGTCCATTGTTTCCTGAATTTGTCCATTTTCAAATCGAGTCCGGCGGTCATGGTTTCCACGTTGTGCCTGGAAACGTTGGTACACACGATTCTTATCCAGATGCAGCCGGTAAGAGAAAACAGGAGGTAAACGCGCGTTCAAAAAGCAGTAACATTACGCGGTAGATTTAAAAGAATCGTCTCGGTTTTGCATGACGACTCCCGACGTTTGCTGCGTTGAATGCTTCATCCTCCATAAATTCCGAAGAGAATCCGCTCAGATGTGCGATAGTGCGTCTGGAACGCCTTCTCTGCTGATTTTAGGTTGTTTTCGTGTCATTTTGCAACAAATCTGACGCGTCGCTTCAGTTTTTTGTCCCTTTTTCCTGAACAATTCCCTTAAAGCAATTGTGTGAGAACCTCTGTGTGTGTCCAGATTTCAGGGTCTAAAATGTGGGGGGGTTTTTCGCCCCAGTTGTTCCTATACTTCTCGGACTTACGCGTCTTATCTGCATTTGGATTCCCAGCCGTCGTCTTCTATCACGATCTTCTCGATGTTCCGTTTCCTCGACATCCGAACCCACGTTCAACCCTTTCTTCCTCTCTTCCGAACACTGAATTATAGATGAATTAAAAGCCTTCGTGATTAATGTATGCAGAGTAAAGAACGTGCGGGGGGTCCGGGTCAGGGTCCGTATTGAATGTTGCCCATAATCAGGCCGCAGCTGGAGTGTGTGATTGAACCGTAACCGTGGGCATGAACGGGCCGTAAAAGCCGGCGGGTCGGAGATCTGTCGTATGTTTTCATCATCGTTTGAAAGAAAATGTGTCTCTGTCTCGTTCCAGTCGGAGTCCAGGAGTCCGAAGAAGAGTCCGGAGCCCAACGTGGACCTGCTGGGACTCGGTAAGAGCGGCGAAGTGCGTGTGCGAAGTGCGTGTGCGAAGTGCGTGTGTGTGTGTGTGTCCGCGGGTATGAACGCGATCGAGAGAGAGCGAGTGTCACCAAACGTGTCGCATGTTTGGTGACACTCGCATGTTATTGGTCTGAGTCTGAGTCAAGTCCCAAGTCCTGGGCTTAGAGTCTTTTCAAGTCATTCTACCGATTTATTTAGATGATTTATGTGAATAGTCCGACTTAAGTGGAGAGGGACAAGTGGAGTGTGTTCCTCTACACAAAAAACAACAAAAAAGCACTGAAAATACGTCAAACTATCAACTGTAAAGAGAAAATAGGAACACGCCTCTTCACTAAAGTGACACGCCTTCCAAGTCGAGTCACTGGCCCTCGAGTCCAACGGAAGTCCCGAGTCACTGGCCCTCGAGTCCAACTGGAGTCATGAGTCACTGGCCCTCGAGTCCAACTGGAGTCCCGACGAGTCCAACTGACAAGTCCCGAGTCACTGGCCCTCGGTTCCAACTGGACCAGTCCCGATGCCTGGCCCCTCGAGTCCAAACTGGTAGTCCTGAGTCACCTGCCCCAGTCCAACTTGAAGCCCGAGCACTGCCCCAAGTCCACGGAGGTCCCGAAGTCACTGGCCTCAGCCAGGGTTCATCAACTGCTCGAGTCCACTGGAGTCCCGAGTCACTGGCCCTCGAGTCAACTGGAGTCCCGAGTCACTGGCCCTCGAGTCAACTGGAGCTCCGAGTCACTGCCCTCGAGTCCAACTGGAGTCCCGAGTCACTGGCCCTCGAGTCCAACTGGAGTCCCGAGTCACTGGCGCCTCGAGTCCAACTGGAGTCCCGAGTCATCCTCGGCCCTCGAGTCCAACTGCCCAGTCCCGAGCCAACTGGCCCTCGAGTCACTGGAAGTCCGAGTCACTGGCCCTCGAGCCAACTGGAGTCCTGAGTCACTGGCCCTCGAGTCCGGAGTCCGAGTCAGCCCTCGAGTCCAACTGGAAGTCCCGAGTCACTGGCCCTCGGTCCACTGGTCCCGATCACTGGCCCTCGAGTTCAAGTCGAGTCCCTAGTCACTGGCCCTCGAGTCCAACTGTGCAGTCCCAGTCACTGCCCTTCAAAGCCCAACTGGAAGTCCCGAGTCACTGAGCCCTCGAGCCAACTGGCAGTCCCGAGTCACTGGCCCTCGAGTCCAACTGGAGTCCCGAAGTCACTGGCCCTCGAGTCCAACTGGAGTCCGAGTCACTGGCCCTCGAGTCCAACTGGAGTCCCGAGTCACTGGCCCTTCGAGTCCAACGGAGTCCTGAGTCACTGGCCCTCGAGTCCAACTGGACCAGCCCCGTCAAGGGCCTCCACTGGCCCCTGCGAGTCCAACTGGAGTTCCCGAGTCACTGCCCCTCGAGTCCAACTGGAGTCCCGAGTCACTGGCCCTCGAGTTCAAGTCGAGTCCCTAGTCACTGGCCTCGAGTCCAACTGAGTTCCCGAGTCACTGGCCCTCAAGCCCAACTGAGTCCCGAGTCACTGGCCCTCGAGTCACGGAGTCCCGACACTGGCCCTCGAGTCCAACCTGAGTCCGAGCACTGGCCCTCGAGTCCAACTGGAGTCCCCAGTCACTGGCCCTCGAGTCCAACTGGAGTCCCGAGTCACTGGCCCTCGAGTCCAATTATTGAGTCCCGAAGTCCACTGCCCTCGCAGTTCAAGTTCGATCCCGAGTCACTGGCCCTCGAGTTCAAGTCGAGTCCCGAGTCACTGGCCCTCGAGTCCAACTGGAGTCCTGAGTCACTGCCCTCGAGTCCAACTGGAGTCCCGAGTCACTGCCCTCGCACGGCCCTCGAGTCCAACTGGAGTCCCGAGTCACTGGCCCTCGAGTCCAACTGAGTCCCGAGTCACTGGCCCTCGAGTTCAAGTCGAGTCCCGAGTCACTGGCCCTCGAGTCCAACTGGAGTCCCGAGTCCACTGGCCTCAAGCCCAACTGGAGTCCCGATCACTGCCCTCGAGTCCAACTGGAACAAAGTCCCGAGTCACTGGCCCTCGAGTCCAAACTGGAGTCCGAGTCACTGGCCCTCGAGTCCAACTGGAGTCCCGATCACTGGCCCTCGAGTCACAAATTTAGTCCCTGAGTCATGGCCTTCGAGTTCAAGTCGAGTCCCGAGTCAACTGGCCCTCGAGTTCAAGTCGAGTTCCCCGAGTCACTGGCCCTCGAGTCCAACTGATCCCGAGTCACTGCGCCTCGAGTCCACTGGAAGTCCCGAGTCACTGGCCCTCGAGTCCAACTGGAGTCCCGAGTCACTGGCCCTACACTCGAGTCCAACTGGAGTCCCGACCGTCACTGGCCTCGAGTCAACTGGAGTCCGAGTCACTGAGCCTCGAGTCCAACTGGAGTCCCGAGTCACTGCCCTCGAGTCCAACTGGCAGTCCCGAGTCACTGGCCCTCGAGTCAACTGGAAAGTCCCGAGTCACGCCCTCGAGCCAACTGCGAGTCCTGAGTCACTGGCCCATAAAGTCCCCACAGTCGAGTTAATTTTATCAAGTCAAGTCCATCAAATAGGACTAGTCTTGACTCGAGTCCAAGTCACACAGCTCTGTTAAATTGTACTATTAAGTTTTAGAGTCTTAGAGTCCTTTACTTTGCTGTTAAAACAAAAAAATATCAAAAATACTCTTCGTCATGCAACCATCGATATCATATTCCTCCCTTATCATCACCGTTCCTCTCATCCTTCATCCTCATCCCATTCTACACCCTCGCTCGTCCTCTCATCCCTCCTCGTCTCGTCCTCATCCTCATCCATCGTCTCCTTATCCTCCTCATCATCCTCTCGTCCTCATCCCTCTTCACGTCTCCTCTTTCCTCTTCATCATCTCCTCATCAGTCTCCTCGTCCTCATCCTTTCATCGTCCTCCTTTCCTCTTCATCATCCTCCTCGTCTCTTCATCGTCCTCCTTTTCCTCTTCATTCACCCTCCTCTCCTCCTCCTTCATATCCTCCTCCTTATCCTCCATCATCCTCCTCGTCCTCATCCTCATCATCCTCCTCTCTTATCCTCATTCATCTCGCCTCGTCCTCAGCCTCATCATCATCCTCCCCCTCCTCCTCCTCATCTCACCCTCACAGATAATATGCAGTAAGTTCCTCTTCCCTCTGAGCCTCAGAAAAACAGCCCAGATTCTGTACAAAAGCAGCCGCTCGGGGAGCTTTCTTGAGCTGTGTTTCAGTTCAGAAATCCTGGTCGGACTCGTTCTGAGCACATGTGCCGTAAAACCTGCATGTTTACGTCGCCATGTTGGACGAAAGCTGTAGTCCCACATTTTGTTCTGTTTGTTGTTATTTTGAACAAAGCAAGTCCAATAACTAATGTGTGTCCTTTAAATGGCCCTATTTTATGGACTAACCAGGCTCCTGAAAACACGCACATGCTCCAATGAGTCTGGTGATGGTGAACGGACTTTAAAAACACGGAGGAGCTTCATCCATCACAACAAGCTTACGCAGTGTGTGGCCGAACGCTCTGAAGCAAAGCTCGCGCTGTGATTTATTCATTTTTATTCAGAAAAAGCCAATTAAAAGCTGGAAAATGTAACTTTGCCGTAACAAATTGAACCTTCCATTCTTCAGCGTCTCGAGTTCATCCTGCATTCCTCTCACGCAGACGTTTCACAAAAGCAGACATAACTTCATAACTTGTCATAGACGGCGGCACGAACCGCCACGAGGAACCAGACGCTTCTCCATTCCGGGTGGGACATTGTGACGTTATCGTACTCCAGGCCTGTGCTGGCTCTTCTCCTTCGTCACGTCTTCAGCTCAGTGCAGCACCAGCTCAGCCACATCCAGGACTTTTTTAAAATATGAACACCTATAAAATACATGTTGGCGTGCGATTGGCAGTTTGGTACGCGCCTGCATGTAATTGAACAAAGACGAGGCGGCGTTTTGAAACGATGCGTGCGGAGTCACACGTGTGATGAGTTGCTTTGTTTTGAAGTGTAAAGCAAACAAAACAGAACGTGCGATTGAAGTCTGAAGAAGATGGCCAAAGGAAACGGGGAAATGGATGAACTCGCGTTGGTTGCGCGGGCGCTCGTCGTTCTCCTCAAACGTCGATTTTTTTTTTCCGAAGGCGGCGGATATTGAAAAGTGATTTGTAACTGGAAACAAACACTCTGTTGAAATGCCTTTGAGTTCAGCGCTGCAAATGGTTTTAGAACTTCCACAATTCGGGGTTTATGAGGATGGAAAAGAGTTTGACTCCACAGTTTTTGCACATTAAAGGGGTTCTGATGTAACGCCAGATCTGCTCGTCTCCGTGAAGACAGAACAAATGTCGAATCCAGCATTGGTTCAATTGCAGGTGGCTTGCCTCTCCACAGATCTGACTTGTGTATCTTATATGATTTATGTTGTTGATTGTTTAAGCAGAAAGGAGAAGGCATGGAGCTGTGTTTTCTGAGATTTGGGAAATTATTATTTTATTTATTTTATTTATTTTATTAATTTTATTTATTTTATTCATTTTATTCATTTTATTTCATTTCATTTCAACATATAAATTACATTATCTTCGACATAGAAATATGAGCAATCTTATGTTATCCGCCCCCTTTTTCTGATTAAATGTTGATTTTAATTCTCCTTTTAACGAATAAATACACTGTTCACAGCACTTTTCTTTTAAATGTTCGTAAATTCCCTGTAGGTCCTGATTCTGGTGGTCTCGTCGTCCACTCTTGGGTCTCGATGGTCACCACACGGTCACATTATACAGATATTTGAGAAGTTTTGAGCGCTTTTGTCATGCTGTATATAGTATATATACAGTATATACGTCTATTTTTAACAGGTTTAGCGTGATGGCAACATTTTAAAAACAGATTTAAAACTAGTAAAACCTAGACGTGGGAGGATATTTAAATGATCAAAATAAATACAATCAACGATAATATCACGATAATTATTCAAATGACTGACTGTTTTAAAAAATTTATGGGTGTTTATTATTTATTATTTTTTATTATTATTTATTTTTTCAAACTATTATAGAAGTTCACTTTGTTATAAGTGAAAAAAACGTGATCTAGAGCTGTGGTTCCCAACGTGTGGGGTTGCGAGATGATTACAAGACATGATGATGACACTTTAATTCATCTCTTTTTTGATTGAAATTGGATCAAATAAACAAATAAACTACTGAAATAAATACAATTAAACCTGGTTTATTACAGAAATTAGTATTTTAACTAGCTGTGGGGTCCCAAGTCCGTTTATGCTTATTTTGAGGGTCCCGGCTTGAAAACGTTGGGGAACCCTGATCTAGACAAGCGCATCATAGATAATTCATGTTTTTTCTGCACAATCTGGAGGTAAACAGCCCTTTTCATTGTTTATTTTTCCCATTTAAAAAGAGTTATAAAGAGTTTAAATTTAAAAAAAACCGTTGGTGTGTTTTGAAGTTCAGCTGAGTTCAAGTGCCTCTGTAAATGTGAGCGCGTTCCCGTTCGCACGTGAACCTGACATCCGCCGCGTTCACCGGGCTCCGACGCCGCCCTGACGCTCAAAAGTGACATTTCCGAGGGCCGCGCTTTTCCCCCCCCATCAGCCGCCGGCACTCGGAACGCGCCCGCTTGTAATTGACCCGCGCGTGACCACCAGACGCACCAGACCCCGGGCTCGCGTCGGAAAGGTCGCCCGCGTTACGCACACACACAAATGACATTTCTGAGCGTTTAACCGCGTCGAAATGACTGAAAAGACTTTTTTGTTTCCAGCGACAAAACTCCAAATGTCAGAAGCGTGTGTGTAGAGTAGCTAAAAAAGAGTAAAGTTACTGCAAAATAGTAGTATTACTCAAGACATAGTCGTTTAAGATAAAAGTATTTGGGGAAAGTAGTTCGGAGTAAAGTAAACGGAGCAACAAACGCAAACGTTCAAAGCGTTTTATTACTGTCGATGTCTGAAACTTTTGTCGGCTGTAGATTCACTCGCAGTGGGAGGAGCCAGCACTTTTACTGCTACTTCAAACTGAATGTGACTTAAAGCGCCCCCTACAGGTCGGACGACTCACTGAGCTAAAATGCAGTTAAGATGAATATATTTTGAAGTTGTCTAAAAGTTATGAAAATGTTATCACAGAAGAGCACATTTTTTAGCTTTATAATTTCACTTCCTGTTTGTAATTGATGACATCACACTAGGAAATTACCCAGCAAACACTGGGCCAAAACTCATCTAATGTCATCTTTTTATTTATTTGACAAATACAAATAAATGAGAGCGACTTTATTTGGTTGAATTCATGTTTAGAGTCAAAAAAGTTGTTTATTTTGTGTAAATTCTGCATAAACTTTGACTGGAATGAGTGTCGCTGCTGTGATGTCACTTCCTGTCCATTTTTCTACAGATTTTTCAAAGTTTTCTCCACAAATACCTGCTCGATCGGTGTAAACCTATCATTTAAATGTACGACAGGTTTAAATACACCAAATAAAGTCAAAATTAGACGATCGTAAAAACCTGTCGTACGTCACTTTAAGTAGGAGTAAAAGTACGCTGCGGTGAAGTACTGTGAAGCAAGTTGTAATCCCGCTGTCACTCGATCGGAATCGGAAAAGGTTTTATTTCTATTGTCAGTGAATAAAAACAAGATTCACAAACTTGGAACTTTCTTCTGTGAAAAAGTTGCAACATGAAACACATATAACAGCAAAATATAAAAAGATGAATAAGAAAATAAAATAAATAATAATAATGCATGAATAAAACATTTGGTTAACTAAATAAGATAAAAAATAAACTTTTACGAAATACTTTGACTGAATATATATATATATATATATATATATACACACACACACACACACACACAGGACGGCTTTTAGCAGCAGAGGCAGTAATTGTGGTGTTGTCATGGCGTTCAATAGGGTAAAGGTTCAAGACCCCAATGATGATTAAAAACACTTTTGAACACCTCATGATAGTTCTGTGTAATTCCATTTCAAAACTATTTATAAAAGGGTCAAATGTATTTATTTTTCCCAGTATATGTTCAAAAGTACCATTTTAGTGTTCATTTGTTTTTTGTTGTCGTTTTTTTTGTATTATTATTATTTACTTTTTTACGTACAACAAATACGTAATAATAATACTAATAATAAAAAAATAAAAAAATAATAATAAATACATAAAAATGTAATTACAGAAGGAAAAAAAAAAGAAAATGAACAAAAACAGGGCTGGGCAGGACTGACAGACTGACTCAAGGATAGTAATAATAATTTGTGGGTTTTTTATGAGTTTTGCTGGTTTTTCATACAAAAACAGTAGTAAACTGTATTCTGACTATTGCACCAGTGTGTCATATCGCTCTGTGTACGTACCCCGTACTGTGTAACTCCTCTGGGACTCGGGTACTCTCGTTCTTGTACTCCTCTGGGTACTCCTGTTACTCTCGGTACGTCCTCTGGTACTGTGTGTACTCTCGTACTGTGTACCTCCTCGTTTATCGTGTAGTAGCCTGGTACTGGCCTCCTTACGTAGTAACTACAAACCCTGGCGTTTGTATTTCTGACAACAGATTTGACTTTCTGTTCTAGACCTTAAATGTGCCTCTTTAAACCACCAGGTCGAGACTTGGTTTGCCTGATATGTAGAAAAAACCCCTTATCTTAGACACAACGAGCGGGCACATCCTATAAGTCAAATAATGACTCTGTATCAACACCGTTCATCAGAAACGGCTTGGAGTCAAGAAAATGCTCCTGAATGTAACTGAATTCGCTCTGGTTTTCAGCTCCTGTTTATAAAGCGCCATTTTGAAGACTTTGTCCCTTTAAACGACGTCACAGCTTAATTTCACGTCTGAACGCCTACAAGGTCAAACAACACATTTTTTGTTCGCATCATGCCGAGTTTCTCTCTGAACGCTCGATTTGAAGCTCGCGGTCGTCACGGAGTCTGAAAGTCTCACGAACCCCCGGCCCGGCGCGGGAGGGACGAGGAGCGATGATAGAAATAAAAGATGGCGGAGTGCGAGGGAGTCGATGGGTATTCACAGCGATCGATACGTGTGTGTGTGTGTGTGTGATCCGGGGCCGCGCTCGGTCAGAGGACTCGGGCGGGTGAACAAGGCTCGACTGTGGGCCGCTGACAGAAATGAATATTATTTTTTACAAAACAAAGAAGTGTTTCAGTTTCAAGTTCAAGATAAATACAATCTAGACTCAACATTAAAGTGAGTATTGACGGTTTTGCGATTTTCTCTTTGATTTTATTGCTGAGTATACTCTGTTGTAAATATACAGATAGTTTAGCAGCAGTCGAACAGGTATTTGTGGAGAAACGTTGATTTCTTTTGTTTTGAAAATGACAGGAAGTGACATCACAGCAGGAGACATCGTTCCAGTCAAAGTTTATGCAGAATTACACAAAGAACAACTGGCTATTAAACATGAATTCAACAAAATAATTTGTATTTGTCAAATAAAAAAATGGTGACATTGTGATTTCAGTGTGATGTCATCAATTACAAACAGAAGACATTATAAACATAAAAAGTGCTATTCTGTGATGATTTTTTTTTTTTTTTTCAAAATCAAATATATTATCCTAACATGCATTGTAGTTCAATGACTGTCCAACCTGTAGAGGCGCTTAAACGTTTCCCTAGCCCCCAAAAACAGATTGCTGTATTATCCACGCTACAAAAAAACTGAATTACAATAACGCGAGAAAACGTCTATTGGACACAAACGAAGACTGGATTTCCACTCTGCATCTGAGCAGGCGAAACGTCCGAAACGCTCGAGCAACAACAATGTAAAATGGATGTAATATGATATAAAAGTAGTTGTTGAATATTAACTCCAACTCAATTACTGCAGTATTATGTTTTTTTGTCCTTTAAACTACTCTTTTACTTTTTCATCTCATGTTTTAAATAATGCATAATTAGAACCACACGTGGCTTTTATGAGTCAGGATTTGGTGTTATGGTCATCTACTGGGAAGAGAGGAATTATAATGTGGAAATAAACAAAAGCAGCTCTGCCCCGCCATGTTGATGTAAGCGTGCAGTCGTAAAGGGGAGATGTGAGGCAGAAGTGATCTCAGAACCTCAGGATCTCGAGCCTTTGACGTCACAGACGGGAAGTTGAAAGCGAGGTTTTTTCGTGAGGCTCGGAGAAGACGACCTCGTAAAACGGGAAATAAAACGAAAGTGAACGGCAGAAACGACTCCACTGTGGTCACGTTTGTACGATATGCCAATGAACCTGTTTTCGCCTCTGAGTTGTCATTCCGGTCCACGTTCTGCGGAACGGCCCGTCGTCTTTCTGTCGAACTTATTGTTCATAAATGTTCGTTATTCGCAGCTGCCAAAGCAATCATTACGATTCTAATATCTGTCAATCACGCCGCACCTGCCGCGGCACATTTGTGGCTCTCTCGCGGCCTGAATAAACGCTGAGATAGTGGGAAAAAAAGAAAATGGCTCAAGGATTGCCGAGGAGCGCAGACGGAGGAGATCGACACAACCACATCAGTTGTATACTCACAGTTGTGCTGCGTGATGTTACTGGTGCACGTCTACGTTCCTCGCTCGCTTCAGCACGTCTACCGGCCCCGCCTCGCTTCAGCACGCTCCCGGCCTCCGCCTCGCTTCAGCACGTCTACCGGCTCCGCCGCGCTTCAGCACGTCTACGGCCTCCGCCTCGCTTCAGCACGTCTACCATTCTCCGCTCGCTTCAACGTCTACCGGCCTCCGCCTCGCTTCAGCACATCACCGTCCTCGCCTCGCTTCAGCACGTCTACCAGCCTCTGCCTCGCTAGCACGTCTACCAGCGCTCTGCCTCCTCAGCACGTCTCCCGGCCTCCGCCGCGCTTCAGCACGTTACCGCTCCGCCTCGCTTCAGCACGTCTACCGGCCTCCGCTCGCTTCAGCAGTCACCATTCTCCGCCGCTTCAAACGTCTACCGGTC
Source organism: Chaenogobius annularis (assembly GCA_015082035.1). NCBI lineage: Eukaryota > Metazoa > Chordata > Actinopteri > Gobiiformes > Gobiidae > Chaenogobius > Chaenogobius annularis. The sequence continues at coordinate 76,694 of BJKM01000525.1, forward strand.
TCGCCTCGCTTCAGCACGGTCTACCGTCCTCGCCTCGCTCAGCACGTCTACCAGCCTCTGCCTCGCTTCAGCACGTCTACCAGCCTCTGCCTCGCTTCAGCACGTCTACCGGCCTCCGCCTCGCTTCAGCACGTCTACCAGCCTCGCCCTCAATAGCCGTGAACTATGTTTCTGGGACTTTAAAAACAACTGGATTGGATCGACTGGAACGAAGAGGATTCAAATAGGAAGTAGGAAGTATCGAGTAGGACAGTATCGAGTATGAAGTAGAAGTTCGGGTAGGAAGTATCGAGTAGGACGTATCGGGTATGAATTAGAAGTATCGAGTAGAAGTATCGAGTATCGAGTATCGAGTAGAAGTATCGGGTAGAGTATTGATCGGAAGTACGAGTAGAAGTATCGTAGGAAGTATCGAGTAGGAGTATCGAGTATGGAGTAGAAGTATCGAGAGGAAGTATCGAGTAGGAAGGATGAAGTAGGAAGTATCGAGTTGAAGTATGGAGTATGGAGGATAGAGTATAGAGTATAGAGTATAGAGTATAGAGTATAGAGTATGGATATGAGTATTCAGGAGCCAAGGCATTAAAGTGCCATGACAGGTTCTTACTTTTATAAGTTTTGGCTTTATCTGGGTATTTAAATGACAGGAAGTGACATCACAGCAGGACAGGAAGTGACATCACAAGCAGGGACACTCGTCCAGTCAAAGTTTATGCAGAATTACACAAAAGAACACACTTTTTTTGACCTCTAAAACATGAATTCAACAGAATAAAGTCGCTCTCGTAATTTTTGTTCGTCAAATGTTTTTTTTTTGACATTAGATGAGTTTTGGCCCAGTGTTTGCTGGGTAATCTCCTACTGTGATGTCATCGATTACAAACAGGAAGTGAAATTATTAAACGTAAAAAATGTGCTATTGTGTGGTAATAATTTTATACATTTTTATTACAAGTCAAAATATATTTATCTTAACCGCGTTTTAGTTCATCGAGTCGTCCGACCTGTAGGGGGCGCTTTAAGCATCCACATGTCCAGATGAATCCTGATCATGATCTTGAGCCCGTTTTTTCCCGCCGACTTGGACTCGTTTATCATTCGAGCCGAGTTTACAAAGGAACTCTCCGAACCTGATTTCCACTTCTGTGTTTGTGGCGCTCTTCATTCTAATGTAATATCCGCCGTTCCGACTGCGGAGGCGTTTGATGTCTCCAGGAGATAAATGGACTTTCTAAACTTGCAAAAACACATTTGCTCTGAGCCTCCGATTCTGCATTTCACTGCGGATTACGGCGCTTTTTTTCCCTCATTAATTTGTTTCAATTATTGTTACAACGGACGACTGATGAAAGAGCTTTGGTGAGAGAATTTCCGTTTTGACTTGAGGAGCGCTAATGTAAGAAAAGAAGAACTGCTTTGTTAAATCAAACTTTCTGAATTTGACATAAACGCCAAGATTAAAAAGCGCTTTACATTTGCTTTTCTGAGGAAATGCTGAGCAGAAAGGACGTCATTTGACTTCTAAATTGTCACATTTCTTTTAATTCAACTAAAAAAAGACCCTAATTCAGAAATTGTCACTTAAAAAAATAAATAAATAATGAAATTAAAAAAATCTTCTGAAAATGTCTTGATTATAATTTTTTTGTTTTTACAGTTGTATTGGGAGCTAAATAATCCCGATTATCGAGACGTATAATCATAAACATGCAGGAATGATCACAATTAGCAAGTCAAACAACAACAGCAAAGGAGGAGTTGACTTTAGATTAGGAGATTAGATTAGATTAGGAGATTAGATTTTAGTCTGTCTCCGAACCGGCACAAACGGTCCCGACCTCTTCCTTTTTCAGGTCTAAAACAAGTCTGAACCAGGTCTGAACCAGGTCTGAACCAGGTCCGAACCAGGTTTACACCAGGTCTAAACCAGGTGCAGTCCGATGAAGGCGAATGAACGTGACGACAACCTAGCTTTTCTGAAACCCAAATACGCCACATAAAAGAGATGTATTTCTTTATTCACCTTTATTTCTCCATCGAGATCGAGACATCTTTTTTTAAGTCTCTTATCTACGTTTAGCGTGGTTATATGTGCGCGCGCCGTTATTTCTACTGAGTCACGGTGCTAATGCTAGCTAACATGCGAGTCGATCCTGAACATTCGTCAGCCGCTGCTCGCAACTTTTCAGTTCTTTTCAACTTCTTTTTGCAGGTAAACGCAGTGAATTTTGGCCTGGTTAGAGAAGAGAGACGGGTAGAAATGGTTGTTTTGGAGAAAATGAAATTAACGTCTGTAAAAATCTGCAAAATTAGCCGCATGTGTAATACAAAATGACATAAACTTGTGGCGTAATCCTTCAAACGCACTGTTTATCTGTGTGTTTGTGGTTGATTTGACAGTTCCTTCAGGTTATCTAACTTTCTTGAACATAAACCATAAATATTGCCCAACTCAAATGTTCTGGAGATGTTTAAATTGCGCACGGAAAACTGTCCCAAAATGTCCTCACATAAACTGCAAATGTTCTCGGCAAAAGAACTGCAAAGACTCGTCCGGGCTTCAAGTCATAATTCCTGTAATACAATTGTAAAAAAAAATAAAAAAATGTCTTTCATAACCGCGTTCCCACGGCGACCGCTTCAGTCCCGTCTAAAATTGCGACGCATTCGGAGCCGATTACGGGTCACCGGAGTGCGAGGTGCGTCGGCCATTTTGTGTCATTTCCGACTGCACATAATGACAGTGAATCAGCAGAGACCGGATTTACGGAGAGGAAATGTGCCGAGGATTTCAGCGACAAACAACGGCCGGAAGTAACTTCATGTAGCTGCAGATTATCAGGGAAGAGAGCGGTTTTGGACGGCGTTTTAGCGTCTACGTCATGAGAAAGTACGTCACGGTTAACGTTGTGCGTGGCCTACTTTGAATGTTGATTAGCTTTGAGACAAAAATGATTTCTAAAGAAAAATAAAACTGAATTCTAGGATGTTTTGCTACTCATCCAAGAGACTTCTTCAGACAGAATAACATTTTCAGTTATAAACCCTGTTCATATTTGTTGTACGTGCAATAATAAATGATGCTGAATTGCTTTTATTGTACATTCAGTTGGATCAGAACCATAAGCAGTTTCAAGGTTCCGACACTTTCGTCCAATCAGAGACGACGTTAGTGTGAGAACCATGTGCAAACAACCATCCCGGCGGCAGTTTTGCAATGACGTTTCAACCTCAGAGTGAGAGAAGTCTGAACCAGGACTAAAACGGGTCTGAAACAAGTCTAAACCAGGACTAAAACAGGTCTGAAACCAGGGTCAACCAGGATTAAACCAGGACTAAAACAGGTCTGAAACCAAGGTCTAAACCAGGACTAAAACAGGTCTCAACCAGGATTAAACCAAGGTCTAAACCAGGACTAAACCAGGACTAAACCAGGTCTGAAACCAGGGTCTCAACCAGGATTGAACCAGGACTAAACCTTGACTAAAACCAAGGTCTAAACCAGGATTAAACCAGGATAAACCAGGACTAAACCAGGTCTGAAATGGGTCTAAACCAGGATTAAACCAGGTCTAAACCAGGTCTCAACCAGGTCTCAACCAGGATTAAACCAGGTCTAAACCAGGTCTCAACCAGGATTAAACCAGGTCTAAACCAGGACTCAACCAGGACAAAAACCAGGTCTAAACCAGGACTAAACCAGGTCTAAACCAGGATTAAACCAGGACTATAACCAGGTCTCCACCAGGTCTAAACCAGGACTAAACCAGGTCTCCACCAGGTCTAAAACCAGGATTAAACCAGGTCTAAACCAGGTCTAAAACCAGGATTAAACCAGGTCTAAACCAGGACTAAAACCAGGTCTAAACCAGGACTAAACCAGGTCTAAAACCAGGACTAAGGAGACTAAACCAGGACTAAACCAGGACTAAACCAGGGCTAAACCAGGTCTAAACCATGGATTAAACCAGTACTAAACCAGGACTAAAACCAGGTCTAAAACAGAACTAAACTAGGACTAAACCAGGTCTAAACCAGGACTAAACCATGACTAAAACAAGTCTAAACCAGATCTAAACCGGGTCTGAAATGGGGCTAAACCAGGGCTAAACCAGGTCTAAAAAAGGTCTGAAACAAGGATCTAAACCAGGTCTACCGTCAAACAGATAAAGCCTAAACCATGACTAAAACAAGTCTAAACCAGATCTAAACCGGGTCTGAAATGGGTCTAAACCAAGGCTAAACCAGGTCTAAAAAAAGGTCTAAACCAGGATCTAAACCATGGGTCTAAACCAGGACTCAACCAGGACTCAACCAGGACTCAACCAGGTCTAAACCAGCTAAACCGGGTCTGAAATGATCTAAACCAGGGCTAAACCAGGTCTAAAACAGGACTAAACCAGGGTATAAACCAGGACTAAACCAGGACTAAACCAGATCTAAACCAGGTCTTATCCAGGTCCCAACCAGGCAAAACCGGGTCTCAACCAGGTCTCAACCAGGTCTCAACTAGGTCTAAACCAGGTCTAAACCAGTCTTTAAACAGGTCAAAACCAGGTCAAAGCAGGTCCAATCGGGTCTCAACCAGGTCTAACCAGATCTAAACCAAGTCTAAACCAGAACTAAATCAGGTCTAAACATGTGATTGTACAATGTTTTTTGCTTTTTTGGTTCTTTTCTTGACAATCTTTCATTCAATGCAATTACAGTTTTATGTTTATGATCCAATTGTACCTTCCAGAGTCCACAGTTTAAAAATAGCGTCATTCTTCCAGTAATGAGTCTGAACCTTGTGAAACTTCAAAGCGTCACTATTTCCAGACTGACAGGATTTGAGCGCTGCAGGTTTAGGCATCGGGACAGCTCTCTGTGAAAACCTGCACAAAAATAAGTCCACATTTTCACATTCGAGACACTTCACGGTCCGACTGCGGCTGGTATTTCAGGGAACGTCGACTCTTCCGACTTCGGGAGAGACGACGTTTTACACAAAAGATTTCAAAACTGAAGCGTTCCAACAAAAAAAATACAACCGGCAGATTTATAAAGCAAAGCACATTTATTTCAGAGCACCTTTTTGGACAAAGGATTTGTGGAAGAAGAGCTGCATTTTTAAATGACTTTACAATAATGAAAAGTACAACAATCTGTTCAAAAATAATCACAATATAAACATTTAAAGGGTAGAGTGTAGTCTGTGGTCTGTGTAGGCCTGATTTAGGGCGCGTTCACACTTATTCGATCCGGTTTTAGCCCATTTTAATTTGACTTGATTTGGTCTTGTTTTAGTCCCGGTTTATCCCTGGCCCTGTTCCATGTTCAGTCCCTGGTTCAGTCCTTGTTCAGTCCCTGTTTCAGTCCTTGGTTCAGTCCTGGTTCAGTCCTGGTTGAGTCCCTGGTTCAGTCCTGTTCAGTCCTGGTTCAGTCCTCGGTTCATCTGGTTCAGTCCTGGTTCAGTCCCTGTTCAGTCCTGGTTCAGTCCTGTTCAGCTCCTAGTTCAGTCCCTGGTTCAGTCCCTGTTCAGTCCCTGGTTCAGTCCCTGTTCAGTCCTGGTTCTGATCCTATATTTAAACTGTACCAGATTCCCCTCATTTCAATTTAACGCCACATTTTTCACTGTAATTAGCTGTAAAAAAAACAAAAAAAACTGCTGAATTTAGCGACTTTGCACCCCGCATTAATTATTTGTGCAATTAGCGAATATAATGAGAGTTTTGTGAGTGGAGTCAGGCTTGTTCTGGTCTGCACAACAGGCTCTGAAGTCCAAGGTAAGATGGAAATGAGACAGTTCTGGTGCATTTATTCTGGAAAACCAACATGGTCCCAGACAAATGATAGTCCCTCCCGTCTTTGTCTAAGAAAACGTTAAAAACTCCTCTACATTATCATTATTATTGTACAACATATTGGATTTTGAAAGTTATCAGATGTTCCTGAGTCTAATTTTTAAAGTTCTAAATGGGCTCGCCTCTCGCCCTTTAATGGATTTTATATTATTAAAAATGAACACCGGAGCATTAACCAGAGGAGACGGCGACGTACAATGAGCAGGACTAAATTCAGTCTTTCAGAGCCACAAAATGATGGAACTCACTGCCAGAGCGTCAGAAAGGTGACAACCACTCAGACTTTCAAACAGTTCTGGAGAAACTGTCTGAAAACAAACCACAGAGGATCTTATGTGCTTTTTTATGGGCTCTTTCAGCTTCGAACTGCTGCTTTCTCTGTAAATAATCTGTGTCTTTCACTGTAAATAATCTGTTTCTTTCACTGTAAATAATCTGTTTCTTTCACTGTAAATAATCTTTTTATTTTACTGTAAATAATCGGTTTCTTTTACCGTGAATAATCTGCTTCTTTTACTGTGAATAATCTGTTTTTCACTGTAAATAATTAGTTTATTTACTGTAAATAATCTGCTTCTTTCACTGTAAATAATCTGTTTCTTTTACTGTAAATAATTCTGCTTTCTTTCACTGTAAATAATCTGCTTCTTTCACTGTAAATAATCTGCTTCTTTCACTGTAAATAATTAGCTTCTTTTACTGTAAATAATCTGCTTCTTTCACTGTAAATAATCTGCTTCTTTTACCGTAAAAAGTCATCTTCTTTTATAGTAAATAGTCTGTTTCTTTTACTGTAATCAGATTCTTTTGCCATAAATAATCATCTTGTTTTACTGTAAATCTGCTTCTTTTACTGTAAATAATCCGCTCTTTTTACCGTAAATAATCTGTTTCTTTCCCCATAAATAACCTTCTTTTACTGTAAATAATCTGCTTCTATTACTGTAAATAATCCGCTCCTTTTAGCGTTAATAATCTTCTTCTTTTACTGTAAATAATCTGTTTTTTTTGTGTAAATAATCAGTTTCTCTTATTGTAATTAATCTGCTTCTTTTACTGTAAATAATCTGTTTTCTCAGATTTGTGGACATATTGTGTGTCAAGTTTAATGTTTAATGTCTTGTACAATGGATGAAATGTACCTTTTGTGCGAACTCTGGCATGTTTATGTTGAATCTGCTGCTGACACATTGATTGATATGAACTGTCCTAATTAAAATGAATAAATAGAATAGAATAGAACAAATTAAATTACATTTTTTTTAAAAAGTCTTTCGAGGACTAGTCATAACTATTGTCACGGGCATAGAGCAAACTGGAAACAAAAAATACATTTAAATCCGAACACGTTTTTTGTTCATTTATATTTAATCAGTTTCATTTGTTGATTTATTGGATTTGTTTTTTAAAATCAATGCTTTTCATTCCAAACAGTAAACTGAACAACTGAGATTGAATGAGCAGTTTATTCAAAAACATTGTCATCATTCATTGTTCAAAATAAAGTACACCCCCTTTAAATGGTTTGAATTTATTCCCTTTTTTGTTTCTTTAAATACTAGGAATATCTACAATTAATGCTACAGCTTTACTTCTCCAATTACAAAAAGGAATCGCGGCTAAATTAAATAAACCGTGATACATTTTGTCCGTTTTCTTATTCCCAGACGCTCCAGACAGCAGCAGTGGGCGGGGCTCCAGTGCGGCTGAACCAATCGCCAACGAAATTGACCTGTTTGGACCAATGGTGTCGAACCCTCTGCCCTCCTCCACTCAGCCGGCTCAGGTAACGCAACTCTTTGAAATGTGTTGAAACTATATTTTGTTTTTCAGAAAGTAAAATTCGATAAAGTCGCTCACAAACTTGAGGAACAATGACATGTCAGACCACGGCAATGAAAGAAAATTAAATATTTCACTGTTGTTTGGTCAGTCTCAATAATAACCGTGAATGATCGTTAAATCGTGATGCTTTTTCCTCACAACAATCGCAACACAAACATTTTATATTGCGACGTCGCCAGTATTGACAGCATGACAATTAAACGGCACATGCTCTAGTTCTGCGTGACTAACGGCTAAACTAAATGCATATGACGCCGAGCGAGTGCGTGAGGTTGTAGTTCTGCCCGTCCACTTTTAAAGGTAGTGAATATGAACCACTTTCTGACACTACAGTGACTAAAAACATTATTTCCTTTCATCTGAGCTGACAAAAAGGACGTTGAAGTGATTGCCCAGCGATAGTATGAACCATAAACTCAACTTCTGTATGTTTAGTTCATGGTTCGGGACCCTTACATCTGGGTCAGCTGTCACCGGCCCACATTAGCTCTGGTTCGTTGTCAGCTGTGAGTGGCGCTGATGTCGACGTCGCCATTTTCTATCCGAGATTTTGTTAAATGTTACGCTGCGTTTCATACAATGTGCAGACGTTAGAAAACACGCTGCCGTTCTCTTCAGGGCGTTGCTTGCATTCCATGACACTCCCATCTTAAAGGTACACTACGGAACTTTCCTGGTCTTGGCGCGCCTTCTTGTCGTCATGAAGATGTCGTAGCTTTGCCTGGAAATTGCCAAACTACGAAGCATTAAACATATAAATCGAACATTGATTTTGTTGCAGGTGTCCATTTTTTTGTTTTGCTCAAAATTCCACAGAGCTGACTTGTAACTTGTCCTGATGACGTCACGAGCAGGGGGCCCTTGTGGCGTCACGAGCAGTGGCCCTTGTGGCGTCACGAGCAGGGGCCCGTGTGGCGTCACGAGCAGGGGCCCGTGTGGCGTCACGAGCAGGGGCCCTTGTGGCGTCACGAGCAGGGGCCCTTGTGGCGTCACGAGCAGGGGCCCTTGTGGCGTCACGAGCAGGGGCCCTTGTGGCGTCACGAGCAGTGGCCATACCCGCCCGACAGAAAAGTTACATGCTGCTGCTTTGACTTTGCAAATCAGTGACAGAGAACTATATTACGCGACTGGTCCGTAAAGTCACTATCCAGGCGGCTCAGGTTCTTTTATTTTGTGTTAAAATGTTAATCACTATGGTAACATCACGTCTACAATCACGTCATGTTAGTTCATATCAACCACTAGTCAAATAAAGTGAATAAGCTTATTTTGTTTGGACGTTGCACTGACATCGAAGTGAATATGTCCCTAATATTGTGCCGAACATCTGCATCTCCACCGGTTCTTTCTGACCTGTCCCTGCTCGCATTTTAATCTGTTGGCTCATTTGAATGGTTTCAATTCACATAAAATAAATTAAAAACGACCTATACAAGCTTTGATCACGCCGTTATCGGCTGAAGCAGACGGGACCGAGGGCCTTTGGGGACTTCGCTGTTCAAATGCAGCCCCCAACACTCCACGGGATCATTTCAAAAACAGGCAGGCGCTAATGGGCCGCGGCTTTGAGAGGATGAATGAATCAAAGTCCTTCAAAACAAAGAGAGGAGAAACGAGAGAGGAAAGAGAGTCGATGTGGAAAAGTCTACAGGAATATTCTAGTTAAAGTGTATTTATAGAAAAGAGTTGTAATGTAGCTCAGTGTTTCTGCGGCGCTCGAGTGCTGCTGCTTCACTTTAGATGCATCATGACCAAAAGTATACATTTGTTTCCATAATTTAAAAAGACACCGAGCATTCAACCCAAACCTAAGCTATTTCTGTAGCCACAGCTGCCCTGGGGAAGACTAGTGTGGCTGCCATTCAGCACCATCAGCCCTGCCACCTTCACAAAGTCCACAAACTCTCCAGAATTCAAATTTAGCTTTGTTAAAGTTTTAATGTTGTTTTTGTTAAAAGAAAGAAGGAACCCTTGACAACAAAAAACAATACAAATATAAAAAAAACATGCCCAAAAGAGAAACAACGTGTGAAGTGAAAGATGGACCTGGTCCGGCCAAACACAACAAACAGGTGGGCTAAATATATATATATAATACAATTACCAAAATACTATGGACAAGAAAAACAGTAATAAATATAAAAAACGACTCTAAGAAAAATAACAGGAAAAATATGAACACACAAACCGAGCACAATATTAATAGTGATTTTGTGGAGAGATTGTAACAGAATGGATCAGCTACTTTTTCATGTTTTCTGCACTTGAACGATGAAAAAAGATCAAGGTCTTTGTGGCTCCCTCTGTTTTCTGACATTTGAACATATTATGACGGTCTATGATGTTATTGAGAGACTTTTGAGACATTTTCACACTAAAATGGGGTAGTGTTACATTCCTTTCCTCCAACTCCAGCGTGTCGAAGCAATTGACCAATCACAGAACAGCGTTGTGGTTTGGGCAGAAGCCAAAGGTGAAACAAACTAAACAAACATTGTGGCGTCGTAATCAGGCCTGCTTGAAGTATTTGTTTTAAAGTCCTATCCTCTCTGAATCACTTCCATTCCTGAGCTGTCTCAGATGTATAATGTAGAGGGGCTTCCTGGTGCTCATCCCAAAGCTTTGAGCTCCCGAAGAAGTCCCGTTTAGTTTTGCTCTGATATGATGCAATGCCACTGTTCCAGCTCTGCTCTTTGCAAGTTTTCCAATATTGTTTTTATGCTCATTATTAAAAGTATAATTAACCTGTACTGCCACACGGGGAGTATTTTTACTTTGGCCTCTGCCTTTATAAGCCTGTTCAATTATCCTCTCTATGGACTAACTGCTGTTGCCATCATAAGTGTTTTATTAATAGAATATCACACGAGCTAAAGCAGGGCTTACACAATTTTCAGGCACATTTAAGTCGCACAACAGGCTGCATTTGTGCTCCTCCGTGCGTCTGTGTGGTGCAGTACATAAGGGGGGGTTGTGAGCCGCCGTTATCCGCTCACGATGAGCACACGACTGCGGCGTGAACGCTCACACGCATTTCCAACAAGGTTCTTATTTGTCGTAAGTCGTAGGGTCCAAGCGCTGAAGAGCCGTACACAAGCACGGCTCTGATGGAGGCACAAACTGAGCCAACGTGATGCGTCCACTGAACAATAAACAAAACAAACTCTAAAAAAACATGCATTTGCCCCTCCACAGATCTGACCTTTAACTGGACCTGGTGCTGTCCCCTGCTGGTGATGGATGAATTTGATACTATTGCTGCATTCACGTGGTCCTCGGGAACTTGGGATTCCAAAATGAGAAGTCGAGGTTCTGATTGGTTTGCGTTCATAAGCTAACGGTGGGTTTGGTGTTTCCAAAGCAAGCTTAGCTCATTTTCACGCTGCCCTTTCTGCGCTGCAGGTGATGCGCATTATTCAACTCATAAGTAAGTGTTCCCGAGAACCACATGAATGCAAAGTATGGAATATTCCAGGCAGAGCAGTAACATTTCCATGGAAACGGGCAGAAAAGTTATACAGTGCACATTTAACCAAAATAAGCCATCATAATACAAATGAATCATCGTGTTCAGTGAGACGCAGTGATTCAAATTGCAGCATTGAAAATACCATTATTTCCAGAAATGTGAGAGCTGTTGATTTAAGCGGACTATAAAAATAGACTTTACTTTAAAAATTATCTGTGATGTTCCAACTCCGGCAATCCCACAGCACATTTGATTTAGCGCTTCAATATAACACAACAGCACCGTTTCTCATTTCTGCTGCGGCGCCCGCTACAATGGACAACAACCCTCTTTAGTTTTCAATATCAGAGGAAAGCTGTGGGTAATATGTATTCATTGGGAGCAGAGAGGGGCTGCGCGGAGCTGGGATGATTAAATGCAGATGATTGAAGGAGATGGAGGGCTGGAGGAGAGCGAGTTAATAGAACTGAGACCTCCCAGTGAGAGCTGCTGTGGTCACAAAGGACACATTTCATTTTGTGGGTAAATAAAACAAAGCGAGGAGGGCGGTGTATGGTGAGGTGTGAAGTGATGCGGGAGGCAGAGGTTATTTTCAACATGTGTTTGTGGAAAACAGGGCGAGGGCGAGTTTTGTGCGGCTCTGGAACAGTTGCACTGCTGGAAAATAAGAGAATTAAAAGCAATACTGTTTGTCATTGTTTGATAGGATTAGAGAACGTGTTTGAATTGAAGTAAAGGTGAGTAGGAAGTGTTTTGCTCAAGAGCACACAATGGCAGTATGCACTAGGGCCATGGGTCTCCAAAAGAGTTCAGATCAGGCACCAAAAAATATCCAGTGTGAACCTGCAAATGTCCTGTCCAAACCCAAACCCGAGTCATTCCCTGCACGGCTGGGGCAAGCTCCGACTCATAGAACCAGAGTTACATTGAATACATGAGTTTGTACGTTCCGTGCAGAGTTTTAGTGGTGGAACGGCAGCGTTGCTGTTCCACCTGAGCGTCTCCAGTACCAGAGGCATTTGCCCTTTGGCGCTGACCCGCATTATCTCCTTCCCTCGCCTATTTCTTCTGTTCTTCTCAGTGAGGGCTCTCGATCGATCGTAGGAAGAAGGGAAAACGAACAAACTCCCATCCCGTTGTACGTACCTTTTGTGTTGCTGTAATTTAACAAAGTTACATTTGCCGATGATCTTAATGTATACGGTAAATCACCGGGACAAAAAGCTCTCATGTTCGGACCGACAAGCGACAACAGGCCCAGTCCCAATCCCAGACCCAGTCCCAGCTCTACTCAGCCCCACTCCCAGGCCCAGCCCCAGCTCTACTCAGCCCCACTCCCAGGCCCAGTCCCAGCTCTACTCAGCCCCACTCCCAGGCCCAGCCCAGCCCAGCTCTACTCAGCCCCACTCCCAGGCCCAGTCCCAGCTCTACTCACCCCACTCCCAGGCCCAGTCCCAGCTCTACTCAGCCCCACTCCCAGGCCCAGTCCCAGCTCTACTCAGCCCCACTCCCAGGCCCAGCCCCAGCTCTACTCAGCCCCACTCCCAGGCCCAGACCCAGCTCTACTCAGCCCCACTCCCAGGCCCAGCCCCAGCTCTACTCAGCCCCACTCCCAGGCCCAGCTCTACTCAGCCCCACTTCCCAAGGCCCAGCCCCAGCTCTACTCAGCCCCACTCCCAGACCCAGACCCAGCTCTACTCAGCCCCACTCCCAGGCCCAGCCCCAGCTCGACTCAGCCCCACTCCCAGACCCAGTCCCAGGCACAGACCCAGACCCAGCCTCAGTCCCAGACCCAGTCCCAGCCCCAATTTAGCCCCCCCAGCCCCAGATGCAGCACACCGATTCCCCAGCAGCAGACCAACAGTGCAGATTCAGGCCAACACAGGGATGCACTCAGCCGTTTCCTCATGACTGTTTAATTAGCTCAAAAAATGGCATGAATTTTTGAATGTGCAGCCGATAGTCACTAAATAAAGTGGATTTTCATTAAGCGCAAACAATTACTGGTGCATGTCCAGTTAAGCCGATTTCGATATTCCCTATCAGTGGTTGTAGGGCCCCCCCTGGTCTGACTGGTCAGATCATCATCGCTCTGACCAAAGGAGACGGCTTTTGTTTTCCGCTCTCAACATTGCAGCGATTGGCCCTGTTCAATGACGTGTTCTTCTTGTAAATGTCACAAATTCACCTCCAACGATGTAATAACGCACCGCACCGCCATCGAACGCCCTCCCTCCACCAGACCACCACCCGCCGCCACAACAGCACCTGCTCATTATCCGCTCCACGTTGGCCAAATCCGTCAAGAAATGAGGGCCCATTTTCCCATGATTGCCTCAAACAACTCGTGTTGTTTGAGTTTTTCTACTGTGATTTTTCAAATATACTGGAGTTCTCAGGGTCAGGGGCATGTCAACAGGAGTGGAGGAAGTTCAAAAATATAAATATAATGACTTCCACTTAATGTTATTATGGTGGGATGTATGTTTTCTTTTTTATATTCATTTTTGTTTTTTTTTGCACTGCCTCTATACTGCAATATGTTGTCATGGATGTGCATTATTCTGTGTGCGACTAAAACAAAAGGAAGCGGTTTCTCGGTTGTTCTCCATCGGCCCCCCCCCCCCCCCCCCCTCCGCTGCCTCAGACTCGTTTTTCGACGTGTCTCGGAGGTAAAACCATCGAAAAACATGTTTTATTCTGCGAGCTGCGACAGCAATTGTGTCGCGTTTGTTCCCTCAAGTGTCGACCTTTGACTTGTTCTGGAGCTGAAATGAGGGCGAGGAAAATATCGTCGCCATTACCTTTTATTGTGCAGTATGTTTCTCTTGTATAACCATTAGATTTATCCGTTATTACATTTTAAAAACTGAAAACTGCCTCACAGTTTTGCAGTTGTTCTGTTTCTACTACTGCTGCCCCCCTCTGCCTTTCTCTCACCTCTTTTTCCCCTCATCTCTTTCTGACACCTCACGGACCCTCTGAAAATATCACATGAAGACATCTTTCCTCGTCGCACAACATGCTCCAGCCTTGATCTGCTCTGAGCAAACTGCTGCGTCTCTTCTGCAAACCTCGTCCGTCTTTGTGAAAGTGCCAGGACTGTTTCTTTCTGAGATGATTAGAGGAGGCACTTAATCAGCCGAAAAAAAAACACTCAACTCCTCCTCGCACTAAGACTCAGATGTGGTCCTCTCTAAAGCTCAACTATGTCCTGATACCACCTCGAACAGATCGTCAAGGCCAACTGTCTGTTACAAACACACCTGGACCCCAGTCTGCTCAGATACAGGGGATTTATAACGAAACACCTGAAAAGACCTTTTCATAACAAAGGCAGTGGTACAATTAAATCTATGTCAAATAAAAACCAATATTATCCATCTAGATGCCTTCAATCATCCGATTTCAACGTTTATTTGGTTGATAATGTATTTTAAAAGCCTCAGTTTACAATAGAAGTAATCGTTTGACTCGTCAACTAATTGAAAAATTATGGCTAACTTGACCTTGCAAGCCAATCAGAGAGCTCCTTACTAGTTCACGCTTAGTATTTACGGGATCCGGCCGTGATCCAGGCGTGATCCAGGCGCGATCCAGACCCGATCCAGACACGATACAGACGTGATCCAGAAGCGATCCAGACGTGATCCAGACGTGATCCAGACGTGATCCAGACGTGATCCAGATGTGATCCAGAAGTGATCCAGACGTGATCCAGACGTGATCCAGACGTGATCCAGACGTGATCCAGAAGCGATCCGGATGTGATCCGGATGTGATCCAGACGTGATCCAGAAGCGATCCAGACGTGATCCAGAAGTGATCCAGACGTGATCCAGACGTGATCCAGACGTGATCCAGACGTGATCCAGACGTGAGCCATGGGAGGTACAGAAGCTACACTGGTGAAAATAGTGAAATGTTCTGAGGACATTGTCTGATTTTTTTTTTTTTTTTTTTTTCAATTGCTTTTTTATTTCCCGCTCGCTCATAAGTGCAGCCGAAGTCATTTATTTTTCCGCCTTGATCCAACAGTTTGAGTCTAAACGATGTAATTCTTTCAGTAGAATGACAACACTTTGCCCTGTCTTTTTCTGGCATGTAACGCTTGAAGTTGTACTAAAACCTTTCTGGTCGAGGGTCTACCACCTGTTTATTGCTACGGAGATGTTATTGCTTTCCCCAGAATGTTTCACAGTACGACCATAGAAAGCAGCTGATCCAGCATTTGGAGCATTTCCTCCTCCAACTGGTGGCCACTTGGTAGTTGTTTATTTCCCCGCGATACTTCAGTCATGATTTGACAGATGGTTAAGTTAACTGTTCCTAAACCGAACCCTAACCTTGGACTAACGGAAAAACTAGGAAAAAAATGCAAAGTGACGGTTGTGTGGCAGAACTGGGTTGTGAAAAATAAATGTGTTGACCAACAATGAACTGTGTGTGTGCGTGTGTGTGCGTGTGTGTGTGTGTGTGTGTGCATGTGTGTGTGTGTGCGCATGTGTGTGTGCATGCGTGCCCTGTGTCAGATATTCACTTGTACACAAACAAAGCCCGTCGAGGCAACTACGGTTGTGATTTTGGGCGTTACAAAAATAAATGTAATTGAATTAAGTAGTTGCTAATACAATACGAGCGCTGCATATTGATCATTTTGGCAGCAAGATGAATTCTCACAATCATTGTGGGTGGCGTGTGAAGGCGGGAATGCTTAACTCACTATGGACCAATGTAAAATGTCCTCTTTGGTTAGACTTTAATGGTGACTGCAGCTTGGAGCTGTAGAATCGGGCGCAGAGGGTTTTGAGAACAAGAATCTCACGTCTTTACTCGTCTTTACAGCAGCAAACACGAGCGCGGTCCAGTTCTACTCCAACACGTCTCCGTAATGCGTTTCCACTGTAGTTCACCTGCTCTCCTCTCCCCGCAGACTCCTTCCTCGCCGCTCTGGGCCGCGCTGTCCTCCTTTGCACCTCCCCTCACCTTGATCCGATTCATCAGCGATCCTTCTACAAACATATGCATAAATTACACTGCGCGCCAAGCTCGAGCTAATTTATTGAAGCTGGATTCATGCTTGTTCGGGCCTTATTTTTTCCCGCTGCAGAGAGACGGAGAAAGGAGGAGAATCGCTTGATGAGAGAAGAGAACGTAAGGCGGCTTTACCGAAACACAAGCGAACGCCCTGATTAAAATGATGTATTGAAAATAGAGTTATAATTGCGCTCATTGTGGCAGTGATGTTGATTTGAAATGAAAGCAATCAGGCAGATGGAAGCCGCCATTGTCTCCGGATCACAGTTAATGCAAGTCGGAAAAGGGCACATGATTATAATAGAGGTTTGGTGTGACTTTGTGAAAGATATCAATATATTTTAATGGTTATGGCATTTGTTAAATACAGTGTTTTGAGTTTTAACCAAAAGCTACAATTCAGTACATGTTTTTGTCTAGCGCTTAAAGGTGCGGTGTGTAACATTTCTTCTGCTTCGTACCATGAAGATGTTGTTGCTGTGCTTCAAACTTTCCACAATACAGCATTAAACATTAAACAAATATATATTTCCTTAATGATACTTCATTTAATTCTCTGTAAACGGCTTAATGGATCTATAACGACTTAAGAATATAAGTGCAGTGGTTTATCAATTACTTTTTTATTGTTTAATTACGTCTCAGAAGCTTACATCTGACCCGGAGTCTAAATGTTTTTTAATTAGTGCATTTTCGTGTGTGATCATGTCTTCTTGAACTTAAATATGTGCAGCATTTTGAGTTGTTTTGGTGTTTTTTTCCTCCTTGTGCAGGATATAAGCACATACTGAAAATACTGCACGTAGAAACTCTTGATGAAGACTGTAAAACCCATTATGAATTGATTTCCATTTCCGTTGTACTGACGGTAATAAGTGTTGGTATCTGCCGTACAACAACCGTATTTCATCGTTCGCGCGGCAGATGCACTCATGCAATTACGTCCCGGTCAGCGCGTACGTTTCCTCTCTCGCGGGACCACGACATGTGCTCCTGAAGACGTCCTCTTTGGGGTTTCTTTGTGATGAAAAAAAAAACTGCATAGCCTCGCTTTAAAGGTGCTGTACCAGAGTTTTATTTATGTAATAAAGTAAAATCGGGTATGCTTTCATACATATATATTGTAAAAGTAGTTGTTCAGGTGAAAGTAAGACCGAATGTGCGTCTGTAGCTAATTATAGTGTTTCATTCTACGCAAAGCAAGACGTTTGTTAGCATGCCAGAGGTTGTCACGGGCGTTTAAGATTACGGTCCTAAAAAACGGATGTAAACCCAATGTGTTGAATTTTTTACCCGAAAACAACAGGAAAGTCAGGACTAGTCTTTGAGTGCTGGTTTTCTCCCAAATGCTAATGCCGCAGCTCCGTATATTTACCCATAGTGCTTTGGTCTCTTGGGGGGAGGCGCTCGGGAGGGGGCTGTAAACAGGGAAGTGGAGGGCACGGGAGTAGAAAGAGCAGCTGAAGTCTTTCCTCTGAGACGCCGCATCACGGCAGGTGTGAGGGCGGAAAAGACCAAAACAACGGCTCTTTATGAAAGACGGGGGAGCGGTTTGAGCACGCAGACGGGTCAGAGAAAGAGTGGGGGGAGAGAGGAAGAGAGGGGCAAGATAAGGTCAGAGAAAGAGAGGGAGAGAGGAAGAGAGGGGCAGATAAGGTCAGAGAAAGAGAAGGGAGAGAGAGGGAGAGAGAGGGAGAGAGAGGGAGAGACCACGCTGATAGGTCAGAGAAGAGAGGGGGAGAGAGGGAGAGCCACGCAGTGAGGTCATAGAAAGTGTGGGAGAGAAGGAGAGACCACGCAGATAAGTCAGAGAAAGAGGGGAGAGAGGGGGAGAGAGAGGAGAGACCACGCAGATAAGGTCAGAGAAAGAGAGGGGGAGAGAGGGAGAGACCACGCAGATGAGGTCATAGAAAGTGTGGGGAGAGAAGGAGAGACCACGCAGATAAGGTCAGAGAAGAGGGGGAGAGAGAGGGAGAGACCACGCAGATAAGGTCAGAGAAAGAGAGGGGGAGAGAGGGAGAGACCACGCAGATGAGGTCATAGAAAGTGTGGGGGAGAAGGAGAGCACCACGCAGATAAGGTCAGAGAAAGAGGGGGAGAGAGAGGAGAGACCACGCAGATAAGGTCAGAGAAGAGAGGGAGAGAGAGGGAGAGACCACGCAGATAAGGTCAGAGAAAGAGTGGGGAGAGAGAGGAGAGACCACGCGATAAGGTCAGAGAAGTGTGGGAGATGAGAGGGAAGAGACCACGCAGATAAGGTCAGAGAAAGAGAGGGGGAGAGAGAGGAGAGACCACGCAGATAAGGAGAGAAAGTGGGGGAGAAGGCGAGAAGACCAGCAGATAAGGTCAGAGAAAGAGTGGGGGAGAGAGAGGGAGGACCACGCAGATAGGTCAGAGAAGTGGGGAGAGAAGGAGAGACCACGCAATAAGGTAGAGAAGGAGAGAAGGAGAGAGGAGCAGCCGACTGTATTGAACTGACAGACCAAAGACGAGTGTATTTGTGCAAACCGTGGGATTCGGGGTGAATTCCAGTTCCCTGCATTAATACTAACTTCTGGATAAAGTTTGTCATGCCTTTTTGTGTAGTTTCACGACAACTTTCAGAGTCGAAGAACCAACTAATATATGCAGTTTTCCAGAACTTAACTGACTAAACTTGGACTGAACCAGGTTTATCAAGCGAGTCTTGAGGATTTTTGAGCCACTAACTCGGAACACATGTGAGATTATTCTTGTAAACACGTGACATTATTCTTGTAAACATGAGCGATTATTCTTGTAAACAAGTGAGATTATTTTTATAAACATGTAAGATTATTCTTGTAAACGTTTGCAATTATTCTTGTAAACATGTGCGATTATTCTTGGTAAACATGTGAGATTATTTTTATAAACATGTGAGATTATTCTTGTAAGCGTTTGCAATTATTCTTGTAAACATGTGCGATATTCTTATAAACATGTGCGATTATTTTTGCAAAAACGTGGGATTATTCTTGTAAATATGTACGATTATTCTTGTACAAACATGTAAAGTTATTCTCGTAAATATATGTGAGATTATTCTTTTTAAACAGCGTGTGAGATTAATTCTTGTAAACATGTGTGAGTATATTCTTTAAACATGTGTGAGTATTTCTTGTTAACACGTGTGGATTATTCTGTATCATGTGAGAGTATTCTTTTAAACACGTGTGAGATTATTCTTGTAAACATGTGTGAGATTATTCTTGTAAACGTGAGATATTCTTGTAAACAGTTTTTGAGTTATTCTTGTAAACATGTGTGAGATTATTCTTGTAACGTGTGGGATTATCTTGTAAACATGTGTGAGATTATTCTTGTAAACATGTGTGAGATTATTCTTTGAACACGTGTGAGATTTATTCTTGTATCGTGTGAGATTATCTTGTAACATGTTGGGATTATTCTTGTAAACATGTGTGAATTATTCTTTGTAAACATGTTGAGATTATTCTTGTAAACGCGTGTGAGATTATTCTTGTAAACATGTGTGGGATTATTTCTTGTAAACATGTGTGAGATTATTCTTGTAAACATGTGTGGAGATTATTCTTGTAAACGCGTGTGAGGATTATTCTGTAAACATGTGTGAGATTATCTTGTAAACATGTGAGATTATTCTTGTAAACATGTTGATTCTGTGTGTATTTTCGTAACATTGTCAATCTTGTAAACGTGATGATATTGACAGTGGATTATTCTTGTAAACATGTAGATTATTCTGTAAACGCGTGCGTCCACAGTCCTTTTTTGTGTCCGGTGGTCGCGGCTTCACAAACAGAAGAGTGAGACGTGCATGTACTACAAATTTTGGCCTCTGTAAGCTGATATTTTCAACAGCACGACATGCTATTATGCAAACAGTGCCATCTTTGAATTTTCAAATGTTTCCCGTGTCCACTCTTCAAAACAGGCAGCTTTTCAAACAGAAATGAACGTCACGCTGCTGCTCTCAAATATATGGAAAATAACAAACACACATCAGTCGCGGGCGTGTGGGGGGGTTTGGTATTGATGGGTTCTGAATTCAAAAATATAGATGAATATTAATTCTTTCATGAATACTGTGGAACATTCCAGGCAAAACAATAGAGAGAAACGCAGTATTTACAAGTCTGTCCGTCAAAGGGATTGCTAAAATGTTTAATTCCATGCCCATAACAATAGCAATAAAAAATACTCAATATTTCCGTTTAGTCCTGCTATATATAAGACAGTTAAATTAAATATTGCAATGTGAGTTTATACATTCCACATAAATATCTTGTTAGACTCTGTTATTGCAGTTGGGTCAAACATGGTGTTCATGGTGACGTTTCCTCAGAAATGCAGACTATTTTGTCCTTGGATGGGAAACGTTTTCTCTTCACTGGATTAAACAAAAGTTAGATTTTGTTCCACGTTTGTGAAGCTCTGCCCAACAGTCCTCAAATATTCGTCATGACATTCTGCCTTTTCCCGATTCGCTCTGAGCAGCAGCGTTCCGCAGTGGGCTCTGTGCACAGCCGCATGAGCTGGACAAAGTCAGTTAAGGCTGAACCACAACTCCAGCGTTACTGTAACTTCTGACTCTATAAAATGAACTTGTGCTTCCAGGACTCTCCATTTAAAGATAATTTCATTGGTCCCCTTTTCCTGGCACGGATCGATACTTCACCACGTCGCTCTCTCCTCCTCTTCCTCGCTGCGTCTTAAGCGCTCAGTAATCGGATATGACTTTGGCTTCGTGATTAACTATGTGTGAAGAATCAGCAGTCTGCTCGCTCGTGGTGCTATTAACCTGCATTCAGACGCACGTTCCATCGCCCTCAATTATACCCACCAGATTACAGCTGCAGACGACGGGATTTGTGTTATCCTCATGGCGTGGCACTACTTTGACTTGAGATGGTTCTGCTGTGGTTGTGCTGTGCCTGCAAAGGAGTTGCAGAGGACAAAGGCTCGATTTCTCTTATAGTAATTTATCGCACTCATAGTTCCCCCCAGTGCATTTTAAATGCTGGTGCCGTCGTTAGAAAACAAAGAGTTCATTTGCTAAAACAGACCAAAGGGCCAGTTGGAAAAAAAAAATCTATTCTTTGTCCAGCATTGTTTTCAAATCTATATTTCACTGCAATAAAACTATAATTGTATCCCTTCTCGAGCAAATCTCAACTATAATGATATTAATAATAGAAAGTGGCATCAAAAAGAATTCAACTTTGTGACAAATCTGTGCTAGCAAATGACTGTCATAACAATGGTTTTTGCATATACTTCATAAATATACATACATGCTAACAACCACATAATAAACATTTCTAAAATCCTAACGTTATGCGCCACAATTAGCACCAAAAACACAAAGGGCCACAGCAGTTTGACAATAAAGTGTTTTCTATCTTAAACTGTTTAGAAAATGGAGCAGAACGTTTGAAATTGACCCTTATAACTCGATGCCAAATGTATATAAACATCTCTAAATCTTTACAAACGTCAAAATGTATGTTTTTATTTTGCAGCCTCATTAAATCCATGATATAGAACGTTTACATCAGTACCGGGCCGTTCGATGGGTCTGTAGCTCATGGTGCTGCAGTTTGTTCGTTGTAAACCTTAAAATGTATCTATAGCGTGAAATATAAAATATACATGAAGTATTAAGTGTTATATACAAGCAGAATATTTTGCGTGTTTTTATTTGTGAAAAATGGCCACGCCCTGTGTCTGAACGTTTGTGTACGACCTGGAGTTCGCCGTTGCTTTTTTTTTGTTTTGTTTTTTTTTGGACGAGGTTTTTGGTTAGGAATACAGATTGACAGAACCACTTAAGTCCTGAACGTTATTCCTGACGTATTAAGTCTGAAAAGTAACCCTTTCATTTCAGAAATCGTTTGTTAAGGTAATAGTACATTGTCCCCATGACTACCTGTCAACAATGGAGAGATGAATGAATGAAATATTATCACTGTCTCATTGCACAAGTTCAGAAAAGAATAACATAAAATCAAAATGTAGTGGTTATTCTCATTCTAGACATGTCATGTGTTGGGATTCAATTGTTAGCAGTTTTTCTTCAGTGAAAATATGATTTGTCGTCACTTTACAACACAATCATTGGTAATTTTGTATTGATTTTGTTGATGTTCTGTGATTCTACTCCAATTTTGTATTTTTTGTATTTTTTTAAATTTATTTTTTCATCTCTTTTGGCCAAGACTCCACCGAAAAAGCTTCTTAAAGGGGACTTTTGTGCACTTTTAACCATGCGTTTCCTCACCATGAACTCATCCTAAGTTGTATTTCGATTGCTCCGCATGTTTGACTCGAGTGTGCAGAAAACGCCACCTCAAAGATAACAACACGTCATTGACAACGGGAAACGGCACGACGACGAGGGAAGTAAATGGACTCGTTTCTGATATTAAACCGTCAAATTTTGATTTATAGTCAAGTGAATGTAAATGAAAGATCCGGACACCAGATACTCCGATAACGCCGTAATATGTCTTCTTAAATGTCGCCGTTTGATTGGATTTCTCCCGTCAGCTTCCAGCCAATCTCTGGGAAAACTCTCTCGAATACTCTTTCTTTTCTTTCCAAACTGCACGAAGCTGCCCCCCGCCCCGGTTCGTGGGGGGGGGGCTCGCCGGGTGCTCTCGCCGCTCCTGGTTTTGGCCCGAGAGCCGACGCGAGGCGGGTGACGGAGGTTAAAACGGAGACTCCGCTATGAATATGGATCTGCGTTTTGGTTAATGAGGTGAAATTAGATGGGCGGCAAGAAGAGAGAGGGAGGAGGGAAGAGAAGGGGAGAGAGGAAAGGGAAGAGAGGAAAGAGAGGGAGATGGAGACAGGATAGTGAGATAGATATGCAAAGAGAGAGAGAGAATGGATAGAGAGAAGGAGAGAGAAGGGGTGTTTGAGAGAGAGGGAGACAGATACAGGACCAGATAGAGAGAGAGAGAGAGTAGGAGGGAGAAAGATGGGTAATGACAGAGAGATATGAAGAAGAGGAGGGAGAGATGGGTGAGAAGAGGAGGGGGGAGATAAAAGGGAAGGAGCAGTAAGAGAGAGAGACAGGCGATAGTGAGATAGATATACAAAGAGAGAGAGGGAGACAGATACAGGACCAGATAGAGAGAGAGAGTAGGAGGGAGAGAGGGGGGAGAAAGAGGGGTAGTGAAGGATATGAAGAAGAGGAGAGGAAGAGAGCTGCAGGGACAAATGAACAAATTAGAAAAGAAAGAGAAGGAGCGCGACGAGGTATTTGATTAAATAGGAAGATATGGGGTGAGAGAGAGAGAGAGAGAGAGAGAGAGAGAGAGAGAGAGAGAGAGAGAGAGAGAGAGAGAGAGAGAGAGAGAGAGAGAGAGAGAGAGAGAGAGAGAGAGAGAGAGAGAGAGAGAGAGAGAGAGAGAGAGAGAGAGAGAGAGAGAGAGAGAGAGAAAAGAGACGTAGTGGGGAGAGAAAGGGGGGGTACAGTTGGGGAGAGGGAGAGAGAAAAGGGAAAGAGCATTTAGAGAGAGAGATGGATATGCAAAGAGAGAGAGGGAGACAGAAGGGGTCTTTGAGGGGAAGGAGAGACATATGCAAGTACAGAGAGAGAGAGAAGGTGGGAGGGAGGGAGAAAGATGGGTAGTGACATAGAGATATGAAGAAGAGGAGAGAGAGGTGGAGGACAAATGAAAGAAGAAAGAAGGGGGTGGAGAGAGAGGGAGATCCAGGTAGAAGGAGATGGTTCCACAGATGGTGAGTCCGAGGGGAACATGAAGGATCTGGAGCTCCTGCGGGGAACAGTTTGAGTTTCAAAACAGATCGTTCAAGAGTGAAGTGTTTGTGGAGAACTTAGCGTTTTGGGGGGTTTTTTGTTTGTTTTTGGCATTTTCATCAACAAGTTTATTATTCATGCATTCATCATCGACATAAAATGAGTTAAAATACGATTGTTGAAGTTGTATTCGTTGTTCATGATTTAAAAAACGAACAAAACGTCATTTCATTGGCTAAACTGGGCTCTAAAACGGAACTAGTGAATATGAGGGGACCACTTCATGACATCAGCGGGTGGCGGAGACATTTCAAAGGACACATGGGGCTTGGTTTGTTCCCTCATCAGAAACATGGCTGGAGTTTTATTTCGCTTCATTCACGCTAGTTTCATGTCACCCTGGAGACGGGGGGCAGCATTTAGCGAGCGCAATTACAGGGGGGATTTTGGCGCTCAGACCCCGGCAGAAGACAGGGCCTGGAGACTGGTGGTGGAGAGGATGATGAGGATGATGTAAGGGATGCAAAGGAGGAGAAGGGGAGGTGGTGGGTCGCGGTGTAGGAGGTGCGTCACGGGGAGGAGTAACCCGGGCGTGTTGATGGCTGGGGAGAGGGTGTGCCCGGGCGTAGCAGTGGGCGGAGGATGGGTGGAGTTAAGTCTTCCAGGCTGAATTTACGCAATCTTCTTTAATCCTGTTCATCCTTTTTTATCGTTCCCCCGAGTCTTAAGAAAACCGTTTCCGCTTGATTTTAGCCGTCAAAGTTGTTTTTAAGTCCCAAATCGTTGTATTTCTGCTGCGTTCATTAAATCTGTAAATTCATATTAGCGTGCCCCCCGGACAGGTCGTTTTAATGAGTGCTAACGACATTCCTGACGAGGGAACGCCTGACTTGACACAATGATGAAGAGTAAAGGGTTGTTTTCAATACCCGCACGCTGTCCAAAACATGGCAAAGAGCAAAAGGTACTCACGAGCACGTTTAACGAGACTGAATGAGCAGAATGCCAAACGAAAACGCACCGTTAAACGCGCATTTGTCACGCGCGGAATCTCAAAAAACGTCCATGTGGGCCCTTTTTTAAATAGGCTTGTTTCTATAAGCATTCCGTGTATGTCCTGTGAAAGGGTTCGGCGCTGGCACAGAGAGGAGCCTGTGTGTGTGTGTGTGTGTGTGTGTTTGTGAGCGTTCCCATCCACTCTGAAGAATGGGGCCTTGTTTGGACGGTTCCTCCCCGCCGCGCGCTGCTAGGAGCCGGGGCGACACTGCTCCCGGTATGAGTCTGTGCGGAGGTAACGAGCTCTCCAGACAAAGAGACAAACGGCAGAGGAGATGCACTGTAGATGCCCTTTAACGGAGGAGGCTTGGATTGATCCGATGAGGCCCAAAGATCGAGAAGAACGGGGGTTTGTTATCGTGGACTGGGCATTTCGAGGGAACTGCAATCTCTGGTCTTTCTTACAGCAAGTGTACATGTGATATTTTCAAATGCAATTGTTGTGTAATGCGTTCAAAACAAGAAGGTCACGTTATTGATTCCCTGAGTACATTGTCCGCGTCGTCCCTGTGTTACTGTTGCAGAGTGGTTATCTCGTCTTTTTCTTTCAATAAGGCCTACCACTGCCAGGTTTTCTCGGACGGCCGCTCCAAAGCCTCAAATCCTAAGGTTCTAACACTAGATACGTACTGCCGTTGCTAACAGTTGGTAACGGAGCGCCAAGTGCCTTCGCGACGGCTCTCTAACTGCAGCAGAAGACGCCAACGCAACGTTTGTGTAAACATTTTGACCTTCACTGCGACAATGGCTGGAACAGACTGCGTTCCTCACTGCGTTCCTCACTGGAGTTCCTCCCGTGAACTCCACTTTACAAGCAGGATTTCACATTTCTCCTTTCTTTCGTTTGCCGTGCATGAAACCGCACGGGAAGGTATCTGACTCCGCTCGCCTTGTGTCCTCGTGTCTTTGTTTTCATTACGCATCGTGACACTTTCGTACTCCTCCAGGTCTTCTAGCAAATCCATATGTTCGACTCCTGATTTCTTGGTCAAAATGGTCCCTTCGTGAAACATTCTCCACAGCTCCTTTGATTTATTATTCACGTGCGGTGGTTTCTTTCTAAGTACTGCGTGCAGAGGACGTTTTGAACATGAATCATGATCATGAACGATTCTGATGCAATTTTTAGTAACCGACTTGACCCTGAAGACGCGCTCCAGTCCGACCTTCACGTTGACGGGACAGTGTGTTTGTGGTCCGCCGTGCTTCACTTCTCTGTCTGAAATCGCTGTTCTAAAGCTCTGCGCACGGCCAAAAGCCTGAGTGTAAATGTTTGTGACGTGCCAAAGGGTTTGTGAGAGCGCGGGAAGCTTTATGACCAAGGCCTCGAATGAGTTTACATGTCTATGGCGGGTGCACGTCCAGGCTTTGCAAGGGTTTGTCGCGGCCTGTCTTGAGCGTCCCAGGCGTCGGAGTTGGAAAAACTGAACTTTGCACACGGCGGCGAGATGTTGGTTCTGATTTAGGCTTTAGTCTGTTATCGTTTGGAGCCGGTTTTGTTCCGATTTGGCCCTTGTTTTGGTTTTTCAATTGGGATCTGGTTGAATTCTGACGGAATCCTTTGTCAGTTATCGTTTGGACTTGGTTTACCTCAGGTTTAGCCCTTATTCTGGCCCTAGTTTAGCACTTTTCTAGCACATTCGGCTGTATTTCATGACTCTTTGCCGTTCGACCCGTCTCGTCTCATTGAAAGTTCTCGTGGATGTAATTAAAAGTGCGTGCGCTGGCAGGCATTTCCTTCAGTTATCTTTTGAATCGGAATCAGCGTCTCTTTTCAAACGCCCTGAGCTCGCACGCTCTCAGACGACATTCACAAGTTTAAGTGTGTCTCAATGAGCTCTGATTACGGCCCCTCTGCTAAATGCTAAACGTTAAACGCTGCTTCAAATGTCTTGCTGTCTGATTGGCTGTGTGGAGAGGTTCTGTCGTGTTTTCTCCCAAGGTAGAAATGTCAAATCATTACTTAAATAGATGTAGTTTATATATGTTTTCTGTGTAATTGCGCCATTTTGTATCCTCTGGTCGACTAGATAAGTGATCCGTGCACCGATCTGACCCCAACTGCATTTAAAAGATGCAAGTACGAGTAAAGAGTGTCTTTGTATGTAAAAATAACAATATTAAAGTCACGATTCAACATTCAGCCAGAACTCCAGCTCAGTAATTTCACGTGCTGTTGTGCAAAGCTAAACTGGGTCATGTGTGCGCCTTATGTTCATGTAAAGACTTGTGTGTGGTTGTGTGTGGTTGTGTGTGGTTGTGTGTGGCTGTGTGTGGCTGTGTGTGGCTGTGTGTGGCTGTGTGTGGTGTGTGTGGCTGTGTGTGTGGCTGTGTGTGGCTGTGTGTGGCTGTGTGTGGCTGTGTGTGGTTGTGTGTGTGCTGTGTGTGTGTGTGCTGTGTGTGTGCTGTGTGTGGCTGTGTGTGGCTGTGTGTGGCTGTGTGTGGCTGTGTGTGGCTGTGTGTGTGTGTGTGCTGTGGTGCGTGTGTGGCTGTGTGTGAGTGTATTTGGGTCAGAGAGTGGACTGTGAAATTATCTTTATTGTTGAATGTGTTTTGTTCGCACGCTGCTATAGTTTATTTCTGTCAATCAGGGTCTGCAGGTGGGAATGAGCTACTTAACAATCTGGTGTGGAACATCTTCGCCTTTTACGGGCTTAATGTCTCTGCACATTGTCCCTTCACATAAAGACTAAGCTAAAAAATTATTACCTTTTATAATCTTTATAATAAAAAATCTAAATGTTGGTCGACTCGAGGCCATTGTTTTATTGAAGTGGCAAAAGACTGGTAAAATTATTCTAAACATACTTCAGACTCAACGTAAAAGTTCAATAGCAAGGACCACGCCTCAGGATGGGGGGCTCCGTCTCAGGTGTTTCAGCCCAGCCCATTCAGAACCCCGGTTCAGATGTGTTAAGGTGAAGATGATAGAGACGTGTGGCGGGAGGGGTGTGGTCGATAGAGCAGAGACGTGTGGCGGGAGGGGTGTGGTCGAGAGAGCAGAGACGTTGGCGGGAGGGGTGTGGTCGAGAGAGCAGAGACGTGTGGCGGGAGGGGGTGTGGTCGAGGAGAGCAGAGACACGTGGCGGGAGGGGTGTGGTCGAGAGAGCAGAGACGTGTGACGGGAGGGGTGTGGTCGCCGAGAGCAGAGACATGTGGCGGGAGGGGTGTGGTCGAGAGAGCAGAGACGTGTGGCGGGAGGGGTGTGGCCGAGAGAGCAGAGACACGTGGCGGGAGGGGTGTGGTCGAGAGAGCAGAGACGTGTGCGGAGGGGTGTGGTCGAAGAGAGAGACGTGTGGTCGAGAGAGCAGAGAACATGTGGCGGGAGGGGTGTGGTCGAGAGAGCAGAGACGTGTGGCGGGAGGGGTGTGGTCGAGAGAGCAGAGACGTGTGGTCGATAGAGCAGAGACATTGTGCGGGAGGGGTGTGGTCGAGAGAGCAGAGACGTGTGGCGGGAAGGAGGTGTGTCGAGAGAGCAGAGAGACATGTGGCGGGAGGGTGTGGTCGAGAGAGAGCAGAGACATGTGGCGGGAGGGGTGTGGTCGAGAGAGCAGAGACATGTGGCGGGAGGGGTGTGGTCGCGAGAGCAGAGACATGTGGCGGGAGGGGTGTGGTCCGAGAGCAGAGACAACCGGAGATGCTGGGACAGGCCGGTATAAATAGGGCTTCTGGGTAAGTAGAGGTGTGGCTAAAGATACTCGATTGTGTTTAATCGAGTATATTTTTATTTTGAATACATTATGTTGAGTTGAATTTTGGATTAGTGTCTCATTTATCCCTCGAAAAAAGGAAAACGATGGTGAAAAAACCATCAACAGAGATTCGTGACCCTTTCCCAGATTCTTCACCCTCTGATGGCGCGATGTTAGAAACGCGTGCACATTACGCATCTGTCGTTGGCTCCGCTCGCGTCTAAAGTCATGCTAATGCTAACGTGCAGAGTTATTATTAGCTCGTCCTGGTTCACCTTAAACTTGCTGCACTTTGAGAAACCGTCCCCAGAGAAGCTCCGCACACATCCAATTCTCATTCTCCTCTCCTTCGCTCTCTCCCGCTCTTCATCTTTTCTCTCTTCTCATCTTCTTCTGCATCCGCTGCATTCGTCCTTGTCCTGACTCCAGCTCAATGTAGTTGGATGTTTCAAAGTGTTTGTTACTCAACACAATTATTCGAGGTTGATATCTTTGTTTAGTCCTAGTTTTGGTTTTATATTCGGCATGGTTTGGTCTGGTTTAGTCCTTGTTTTGGTCTGAAGTTTGGACCTGGTTTTGTTTTAGTTTAGTCTTTGTTTGGACCTTGTGTTCTGCTTTAGTTTTGGTCTTAATTGGGACATGGTTTAGCTCTGGTTTAGTTCTTGTTTTGTTCTTGTTTGGTTTTTGTTTGGACCTTGTGTTCTGGTTTAGTCCTTGTTTTGGTCTTAAATTGGACCAGGTTTAGCTCTGGTTTAGTTCTGGTTTAGTCTTTTTTTTGATTATTGTTTGGACCAGGTTTAGTTCTGGTTTAGTCTTAGTTTTGGTCTGAAATTTCAACATGGTTTAGTTCTGGTTTAGTCCTTGTTTTGGTCTTAAATTGGACCTGGTTTAGTTCTGGTTTAGTTCTTAAGTTTGGACCTGGTTTAGTTCTGGTTTAGGTCTTAAGTTTGGACCTGGTTTAGGTCTTAAGTTTGGACTTGGTTTAGGTCTTAAGTTTGGACCTGGTTTAGCTCTGGTTTAGTTCTGGTGAACTCCCTGTTGTGACTGGTTCCTGGTTCACAGTTGAAGTTGGTTCCTTGAGAAACACATTGTGATTCATAGAATTGAAATGACTTGAACTCAGAATGATGCAGCGAACGGGGAAAGATGAGCGCTGATGGAGCCGCACATTCTGCCAAACAACGTGTGTTTAACGTGTGTTTAACGTGTGTTTAACGTGTGTTCAACGCGTGTTCAACGCGTGTTTAACGTGTGTGTGTTTTAACGTGTGTTTAACGTGTTTAACGTGTGTTTAACGTGTGTTTAACGTGTGTTTAACGTGTTTAACGTGTTTTAACGTGTGTTTAACGTGTGTTTAACGTGTGTTTAACGTGTGTTTAACGCGTGTTCAACGCGTGTTTAACGCGTGTTTAACGCGTGTTTAACGTGTGTTTAACGTGTGTTTAACGTGTGTTTAACGTGTGTTTAACGCGTGTTTAACGCGTGTTTAACGTGTGTTTTAACGCGTGTTTAACGCGTGTTTTAACGTGTGTTTAACGTGTGTTTAACGTGTGTTTAACGTGTGTTTAACGTGTGTTTAACATGAGAGAAACCGCAGGCTCCAGATCTGCTCTGACAAACTGATCAAACCAGGGAAATGGAAACATAAACTTTAAATCGAGCATGTAAAATAACCTCAGCTCAAAAAGACCCTGAAGATGCAATGAATCATCACATCACATGCGGGGGTCTAAACGACAAACTTTATCCCGTTATCAACACTATTAATACTGTATTTGATAACTCCATGTCAAAGAGCGCACTTTACTCGCCCCGTATTATCTCTCCAACTGTTCATGAATGCTGGACTGAGATGAATAAAGCTCTGGAATGTCCTTTCTACAGAAAAAACACCTTCAATGTAAATATGTGTGTGTGTGTGTATATATATTATATATATATATATATATATATATTATATATATATATATATAATATATAATATGATGGCCTCCCATTAAATCAATGGGCTGCGCTGCCTGTAGACGCAGGTCAGCTATAATACCATATTCTGTTATTTGAATAGATCCAACAACATCTCCTTGGAGACCAGCGTGTGACCAGACAAGTTACGTAGAAGTGAAATATTTAAGATATTATACTACCAGAGGAATAGGTAAATGTTTTCTGTGCTTTTTTTTGCCCCTGGTGCGATTGATAAAATCCTTTGAATCTGAACAAAGGAGACGTTTCAAACCGACTTTTATGACCGTTTTATGACCGTTTGTGTTGTGATGGCGTTTCCTTGTCATTGTCTTGCTCAAAGTTTTAGTTTGAGTCATCATGTATTGTCCTGCATTTTAGGCCTGAATGCTCAGAAAATGTCTGTTTTCACCGAGCCCCTGTCCCCGCCCACGTCCCCGCCCACGTCCCCGCCCACATCCCCGCCCACATCCCCGCCCACATCCCCGCCCACATCCCTGCACTTGCGATCTTTAAATAAATAAAACTCCTGTTCAAACATGTTGCTTTCTCAAAAAACAGATGTAAAATCATGAGCTACATTTATATTGTCTTTAAGTCTCTGGTCTTTGTCTCCGCCTTTCAGACTTTGTCCTCAAAGACTTCCTCATAGCATCAGTCTGAGCTCTTATTCTCTGTTTCTTCTGAACTGACGGCTTTTCTAACTTGTGTTTGGCGGTTTCGAGTCCATTATTCCTTTTTAAGAGTGTCCTTGCTGCTGCACAAACACTTTATTTTAAGCGTGTAGCGGATTGTAAAATTTTACATCTCAGACAGTACGAGCCAAATTTTCCGTTTTAACTTCAAAAAATGTTTTTTTTTCAGCCTCATAAACCATTCTGTTTTATTATCCGTCTAAAACCTTGAAATGTTCTGTTTGGTGTCCAGAAACATACTTATTGGTTCGAGATCTAATGACTATTGACTATAAAGCTATTAAAATTTTGACAGGCAGACATGATTTTCTTTGGGGTTTTTTTTGGGCAAATTTAGCAAGAAAATCAACCATTTAAAATGATCAGGTATTTTCAAGAGGATTGATGTATGAAAACGAATACAGTTTAAGGAGAATTCATGTCAAAGTTTTAAATTGAGCTGGAAATGAAGCGCACACACACACACACACACACACACACACACATTTTCAACAATAACAAACCACCTGACTTCAGTCCATGTGTCTGGGACTTAGGAATACAATGGACACAACTGATGGATACCTTTTTGAAATGTCGTTTTAGCAGCAGCAAAAAAAGAAATCGCTGATGCAGAACGAAGCAGGAATGTACGGAATGGAAAATATTACCTTTGATCAATTGATTTGAAATCAGTCTTTGGGAAAAATTGGAAAAATAATAACAGCCATTTTGTCTTTTTTAATTATTATTCTTTTTTTTATTATTCTTTTTTTATTATTCTTCTTTTTAAAAAATAAAATAATAATAAATAATAATAAATAAATAATAATAATAATAACAACAATAATAATAATAATAATAATAATAATAATAATAATAATAATAAATAAAATAACTGGAGGACTGGCTAAATGTCTATGGCATAATTTTAAATGTTTCAGATGCTTACCTGCTTTATTCATATTTTGGATTGACATTTATCGCCAAAACAATTGTGACACTAATTAAAAATGTTCAGTTGAAAGTAAATCCATGAAACAAACTAATGACAGTTATTCACCCCTCGACGTCTTATAGTTGCAGATTTTAACATCATAAATTAAAGGAGCGTGAAGCCAACCACCGTGTCGTCTTCTTCTTCTCCTCGCAGGCCTGTGGTGCAGCAGCGCCCTCTACATCCTCCGCCTCCAGCTCCACCACCTCTTCCTCGTCCACCTCTGTAGCTCCGAGGCCCGAGGAGAAGAAGCTCATGTCCAAAGACTCCATCCTGTCTCTGTACAGCAGCAGCAGCAGCACTAGCAGCAGCCAGCCTCAGGGGGCGCCACAGCAGCAGACCGCTGTGGGACAAGGTGAGAAACTGCACAGTATTCACACACGCTCTGACCAGAACAAAGTCAACACAGAAGGAGAGATAAAAGGTCACGCGCTCTAATATTTAGCTTTGATCGCAGCTCACGCTCGCTCTGGCGTCGTTTCAAGAAGCTTCTGCGATGTCAAAACGTAACCAGAATGTTGTGAGACAGAGAGAGCGACCACTGAATGTTCCGCAGTACGGCATTAGCGCCGTTCCTCTTGCATTTACAGTTACCGGCGTTTTTTGTCGCTAAAGGGTCATCTGAAAACCGTCCCTGCTGTGTGTGTGCGCGCGCTCCTCTCCACAGATCTGACCCGTGCCGTGGCCTGATGCCGCCACATGCTGTAACTGTCTCCATGGGGATGTTACTGCGTAGCCTGGAATGTTCCGCAGTACGGCATTAGCGTCGTTCCTCTTGCATTTACAGTTACCAGCGTTTTTTGTCTCTAAAGGGTCATCTGAAAACCGTCCCTGCTGTGTGTGTGTGTGTGCGCGCGCGCTCCTCTCCACAGATTTGACCCGTGCCGTGGCCTGATGGCGCCACACAACTGCAACTGTCTCCATGGAGATCGCTCAGTTTAATGGCAATGCGTGGAACATTCCGAGTAGTAATGTCCCGGTGGACATGAGCACGTGGCAAACATTTATTTTTACTTCTTTAGATTCTATTGGAAAAAAACCCTAATGGGATGTTTTAGAACCATTTTTAGAACCAGAAATGCCCCGTCCGGCGTTGGGCTTCGTTGGCACCATTATTCAAACACACGGTTGTACAAACAGAACGTCACCTCCAGGTTAACGCCGGTGGAAAAAATGCGTTCTCTCCGCGCTCTGCTAAAAGCTCCGGCGCTGAATATTTCATCTGCTGCTCTGTTGCGGTGAGGTGTGAAGAGCAGAGGTGTGGCGGCACGGCAACAGGGTTCAAAGCGCCTGGAAAAACTATATATGTGGGGGTTTTATCATGAATTTAGTTTGGAAGTGGAAGAGTCATTTGAGTTCTCCTCTGGAACTCTGCAGATGACCTCTTTACTGTGTTTTCATGCTTTGTAAAGTCCTTGGGTGCTAAAGCGCCCCCTACAGGTCGGACGACTCGTTGAACTAAAATGCAGTTAAGATAATTATATTTTGCATTTTGCTAAAAAATGATTAAAAAGTTATCACAGAATCGCACATTTTTTAGGTTTATAATTTCACTTCCTGTTTGTAATTGATGACATCACACTAGGAAATTACCCAGCAACCACTGGGCCAAAACTCATCTAATGTCAGTTTATTTAATTTGACAAATACAAATATATGACAGCGACTTTATGTTGTTGAATTCATGTTTAAAGCGTCAAAAAAGCTTTGTTTGTGTGTAAATTCTGCACAAACTTTGACTGGAATGAATGTCCCTGCTGTGATGTCACTTCCTGTCATTTTCTACAGCTTTTTCAACATTTTTCTCCACAAATACCTGCTCGATCGGTCTAAATTTATCATTTATACGTACGACAGATAAAGTCAAACATAGAAAATCGTAAAAACCGGTCATAGTTCACTTTTAAGAAAGGTACTTGAAAGTTTCATTCTCATTTGAGCTCGACCGATTCAACATTTGGTGAATAAATTCGAGGATTTTGGAGATTTGCGGCGACGTTTTCGACCCGTGGGCTTAACGACACGCACTTTAATCAACGACGTCCGGCACAACATCAGCTTCAAGTGCCATGCCTCAACCGCAAGAACCTCAAGAACCTCAAGAACCTCAAGAACCTGAAGAACCTGGGGTCACCGTGCACTGCAGTGGAATCACTCAGTTTATGTCTGGATGTTATTAAAGTGTATTTGCTTTTTTCATTTCTCATTTATTGCCAGATGATTTACTGTTCGAAGGTTATTTATTTCATTATTATTAATTTGTGTGTGTGTGTGTGTGTGTGTGTGCAAACGAACAGTATTAATTTGCATATACATAAATTACCAGTAAGCAAAATACGTGGCCGTTCATCCTAAATAACATTGATTCATCGTAATGTGCATTTCCGAGTTCCCTCATCATCAGCACCGGTTTTGGCTAAATAAATAATAAATAAAACATCTAAAAGTCTATATTGATAGTATTAATATTGTTTATCTCCCGACTGTTTGCCACTGTCATCTAACTTCGCTTGAAACGAGCCTCGGATCAAGTCGATCCGGGTTCAATCAGTCCAAAACTCGTTAAATCGTTCCTAAATTGAAGGCGTTCCTTGTTCTCCTCACGTTCTGCCGACGTTCTTCTTTTGCAGTGTACGTGGGTCCGCCGCAGTTTGCCGCCGGGGCGATGCCCAACGGAGGGTACGTGCGGCCGGGCGCCATGGCGACGGGGCAGAGCGCGTACGGAGCCCAGCCGGGACCTCAGCCGTGGGGCGTCACCCAGGTACTGTCGTGCACGAGTAACTATGGAAACAAGCGGTCGGACGCGACACAAACTACAATGAATATTCAGCTTTTCACGCTCCGCAGTCGATCATCTGAACGTACTGCGGGCGTTTGAACTCCCGGGACATTTGTATACATTTAAATACATCATTAGTTGCATTTTAATTACTAATTAGCATTAAACATCATTTTTTTAATGATTTACCGTGTCGATTTTCAAGTAGAGAGTCCGGAATCTTTCCTCCATGGCGATGCTGTTTTGCCCGAACTGTTGCGTAACCATGGAGACGAGCCAGAGCCACCACCAAATGTAGTGGGGGTTTTTTTTTTCAGCAAATAAACAAACGGACGGATATAAGTTTCATGCCGTACTGCGGAACATTCCAGGCAAACTAGAGCGGGACTTTACACAGCGCAACATTTAAATCTAGATATAAAGCAAATGTTTTAATCTGTATAAAATGAAAGTCTGGACATTGTAGTTCATATTTAATCGGTCTGGTGGTCTCGTGTTTCAGGTTTTAGAGGGTTAAAAGTCCTTCATTGTCGCTATTTTCCAGTGTCTTTGAAGTATTCGGTCCGTTTTACCGCGTTTCTCTGCTCCGCGCTGGTCAAAATCTGTACAAAATCTGTCCAAATCTTTCAAAAATCTGTCCAAATCTGTCCAAATCTGTCAAAAATCTGTCCAAATCTGTCAAAAATCTGTCCAAAAATCTGTCCAAATCTGTCAAAAATCTGTCCAAATCTGTCAAAAATCTGTCAAAATCTGTCAAAATCTGTCAAAAATCTGTCCAAATCTGTCCAAAAATCTGTCCAAATCTGTCCAAAAATCTGTCCAAATCTGTCAAAAATCTGTCCAAAAATCTGTCCAAATCTGTCCATGTAATTATGGGCGCTGCTCCTGTACCGTCACTTCTTTCAGGTAAAGCCTCGGCGTGCAACCTGAAAGAGCGCGTTTGGTCAGAAACACGTGATGAATGCGGAACATTTTCCTTGATTAAAGTGACGTACGACAGGTTTTTACGATGGTCTAATTTCGACTTTATTTGGTGTGTTTATACGTTATGTACGTATACATGAGAGTTTGACACCGATCAAGCAGGTATTTGTGGAGAAAAGGTTGAAAAATGTGTAGAAAATGACAGGAAGTGACATCACAGCAGGGACACTCATTTCAGACAAAGTTTATGCAGAATTTACACAAAATAAACAACATTTTTGACTCTTTTAACATGAATTCAACCAAATAAAGTCGCTCTCATTTATTTGTATTTGTCAAATAAAATAAATTGTCACATTAGATGAGTTTTGCCCCAGTGTTTGCTGGGTAATTTCCTACTGCGACGTCATCAATTACAAACAGGAAGTGAAATTATAAACCTGAAAAGTCATAACACTTTTTTATAATTTTTAGCTAAACCGAAAATACATTCATCTTGACTGCGTTTCAGTTCAACGAGTCGTCCGACCTGTAGGGGGCGCTGTAACTCCTTGACAGCTCTAGAATGCGGCCTCTTTCGGGAACACGGTTTTCTGCTCCGACGCGCCGCCGCGCTCGCCGAGTTTGTATGCAGGCAGGTTTCCCATCCAAATTTCACTTTCTTTCATCATTTAGTTTCAAACGCTCGAGCGCGGGCAGCGGACGACCTTCTCTAACGGTGTTATTTCAGCCCGCTCGCAAAGGCAAGTCCATTAGAATCAGAACCGCTTTAATGCCATCGCGATCCAACATATCGGTTCTTTCAAGTTCATATTCACACATTTTACCTTTCAAGTAGCCACACAAATGTCTCCGTGCAACAGTTCCGTGAACCGTCTACCCAGGACAGACGTGATCCCGCCGCATAACCCCCCACCTTCTCGCGCGTTTCCAGAGCGTTCGTCTCCACCCTCCAGCCGTGCGCGGCCCCTCGGTCCGGAGGGCTGATTGAACACTTAACAAACACTGCTCCGCCGGGCTCGGTCCCAGGGCAACTCAGCGCGCGCAACTCTTGATGGATTTATCCCAAACAAAAGGCAGTTCACACAACACTGCGCGCCACACACTCTGAGCCCGGATTCCAATCGCTGTTGTTTTATTGATTTAGTTGGTTCTCCTGTACGACACACACACTCTGTACAGTGCCTATGACGTATAATTATTTAATGGTGTTGTTGTTGTTGTTGTGCGTTCGAGGTGGTGCTGTTCACCAGAGCTTCAGCGAGAGGTTCACAGTAACATATGAACCATGATGAAGCACAGTCTGTATAAAAATGTGGATAATAAAAGGAAACGAATAAGTCTAAAGAATAAAGTCTAAGACGAACAGCTCCAGTAGGTGGCGGTAAATGCACCTTTTCAGTTGGCTGCCATTAAAAGTAACACAACGATAACAACAGCAATAAGGAAAATGAAAATAGACTTTGACTAAGTGTATACACAAAATGTATGGTCAAAGGTGAACAATAGGGCAAAGCGCTGCAAACGGACATTTGTCTGGGGACATTTGTCTGGGGACACGGGATGCTGGGACATTTATCTGGGGACACGGGAATGATGGGACATTTGTCTGGGACACGGGTATGATGGGACATTTGTCTGGGGACACGGGATGATGGGACACTTGTCTGGGAGACACGGGATGCTGGGACACTTGTCTGTGGGACACGGGATGCAGGGACATTTGTCTGAGGACACGGGATGCTGGGACACTTGTCTGAGGACACGGGGGGCTGGGACATTTGTCTGGGGACACGGGATGCTGGGACATTTGTCTGAGGACACGGGGGGCTGGGATATTTGTCTGAGGACACAGGATGCAGGGACATTTGTCTGAGGACACAGGATGCTGGGACATTTGTCTGGGGACACGGGATGATGGGACACTTGTCTGAGGACACGGGGGGCTGGGACATTTGTCTGAGGACACGGGGGGCTGGGACATTTGTCTGAGGACACGGGATGCTGGGACATTTGTCTGGGGACACGGGGGGCTGGGACATTTGTCTGAGGACACAGGATGCTGGGACATTTGTCTGGGGAACGGGGGCTGGGACACTTGTCTGAGGACACGGGGGGCTGGGACACTTGTCTGAGGACACGGGGGGCTGGGACATTTGTCTGAGGACAACGGGGGCTGGGACATTTGTCTGAGGACACGGGGGCTGGGACACTTGTCTGAGGACACAGGATGCTGGGACATTTGTCTGGGGACACGGGGGGCTGGGACACTTGTCTGAGGACACGGGGGGCTGGGACTCACTGTCGCCCTTGGAGGAAACTGCACTTGTGATTTCCGGCGTTACAAAAATAAATGGAATTGAATTAAGTCCAGAGTCCCGGGCGTCTTTGGGACAGAGACGAGGGTGGAAGCAGGCTGGGACATGACTCCAGGGAGGTGTGAAGACAGGAGTCAGGGTGGAGGGGGACGCCATCGGGGGCAGCAGCTTTGAGGGAGTTAAACCTCCAGAACAGTCTATTCACGTCCTTTCCCTGACCTGAGGGGAGTGAGGCAAGAGGGGTCTTCAAGAGGACAGAGGCTTTTGTCTGCTAAAGTTACACCCGTGGATCATTATTTTATATCTAACAACCCGTGTTGGGTTCAAATGAACTTATTTAGTGTGTGCAAAGCTTTGGGCTAATCGCCATCAACGAAGCAGCACAGGCTCTGTGGGGAGCGGTCCGCACAGGTCCTCAGAGGTCCGCACAGGTCAGCACGGGTCAGCACAGGTCCTCAGAGGTCTGCACAGGTCCGCACAGGTCCTCGGAGGTCCTCACAGGTCCGCACAGGTCCTCACAGGTCCGCACAGGTCCTCACAGCCTCACAGGTCTCACAGGCCCGCACAGGCCGACACAGATCAGCACAGTGCCACAGCAGTCGCACAGGCGGCCGCTCACAGCAGTCCTCAGCAGGTCCGCACAGGTCTCACAGGTCCTCAGAAGTCCTCACAGGTCTCAGAGGCTCACACAGGTCCTCACAGGTCCTCAGAGGTCCTCACAAGGTCCTCACAGGTCCTCACAGGTCCTCACAGGTCCTCACAGGTCCTCAGAGGTCCGCACAGGTCTCACAGGTCCTCACAGGTCCTCAGCAGGTCCGACGGTCCACAGGTCCTCAGAGGTCGCACAGGTCGCACGGTCACAGGTCCTCACAGGTCCTCAGAGTGTCCAAGGTCCCACGGTCCAGGTCCTCTACAGTCACGGTCCTCACAGGTCTCAAGGTCGCCACAGGTCCTACACAGGTCCTCAAGGTCTCAGAGGTCCGCACAGGTCTCACAGGTCCTCAAGGTCCACAGGTCCTCACAGGTCCTCACAGGTCCTCAGGTCCCCACAGGTCCTCACAGGTCCTCAGAGGTCCGCACAGGTCCTCACAGGTCCTCACAGGTCCTCACAGGTCCTCAGAGGTCCGCACAGGTCTCTCACAGGTCCTCAGAACAGGTCCGCACAGGTCTCACAGGTCCTCACAGGTCCTCACCAGGTCCTCAGAGGTCCGCACAGGTCCTCACAGGTCCTCAGAGGTCCGGCACAGGTCCTCACAGGTCCTCAGAGGTCCGCACAGGTCCTACAGGTCCTCACAGGTCCTCACAGGTCTCAGAGGTCCGCACAGGTTCAGCACAGGTCCTCACAGGTCCGCACAGGTCCTCACAGGTCCTCACAGGTCCTCAGAGGGTCCTCACAGGTCCTCAGAGGTCCGCACAGGTCCGCACAGGTCCGCACAGGTCCTTTCCCGCAGTAATAGAATGTGAATATTAGAGCGTGTCCTGTGAGCTGTTCCTGCTGTTCTGCCTGTGGTTTGGTTTGAAGCCCAAAGCGAGGCTGATTAGTCTGTTCCTGCTTCTATCGACTTCTGCAGCGACTTTATGGAAGTCGCATTTTTTTGCTCCGGTCGATTGGACAGTGCTCAGTGTGGGACTAAAGCTGATTGGGGTAAATCATGAACCACGCAGGGCTCCAAGCACACGCACGATGGGCCACGCACGATGGGCCACGCACGATGGGCCACGCACGATCATGCACGATGGCCACGCACGAATCACGCACGATGGGCCATGCACGATGGGCCACGCACGATGGGCCACGCACGATCACGCACGATGGGCACGCACGATCACGATCACGATGGCCACGCACGATGGGCCACGCACGATGGGCCACGCACGATCGGCCCGCACGATCACGCACGTGGCCATGCACGATGGGCCATGCAGCGGATGGGCCATGCACGATGGCCACGCACGATGGGCCACGCACGATCACGCACGATGGGCCAGCACGATGGCCACGCACGATACGCACGATGGGCCACGCACGACCACGCACGATGGGCCACGACGATGGGCCATGCACGATGGGCCACGCACGATGGGCCACGCACGATCACGCACGATGGGCCACGCACGATCACGCACGATGGCCACGCACGATGGGCCACGCACGATCGGCCACGCACGATCACGCACGATGGGCCATGCACGATGGGCCATGCACGATGGGCCATGCACGATGGGCCACGCACGATCACGCACGATGGGCCACGCACGATGGGCCACGCACGATGGCCACGCACGATCACGCACGATGGGCCACGCACGACCACGCACGATGGGCCACGCACGATGGGCCACGCACGATGGGCCACGCACGATGGGCCACGCACGATGGGCCACGCACGATGGGCCACGCACGATGGGCCACGCACGATCACGCACGATGGGGCCACGCACGATGGGCCGGTGGGGCTCACAGACTGCGACTGAAACTGAACTGTCTGACAAAGCCTCCACTCGTGTTGTCTAATCTGTTCCATTCTGGTTCTTGAGATTGTTCAGAGTAAAAAAAATACAGAAAATAAGTATTGTGCTATCCACTCTGCCACCGAGCTGCACTGCACTTTGTTTTCAAGACTTGGATCCAATTTGAAATGTTCATGTTCAGGAGCCGTTCAGATGTTTTGGAAAAGGCCTTTAAGAACAGCTTGGCGTGGCTCTTAACGTCTCCCCTCTCTCTCGCTCACACTGGGGTCTTCTGGAAGCGTCTACAACTCGGCTGAATCTAAATAAAGAAAAACGACTGCCCCTCCTGGCTGACCTCAGACATTCTCTGCACTAAATCTGAAATTATAATCGGCCCCAAATCCCTCCGCAGCTCAGGCCAGGAACCTCGGCTTCACCTTCGACTGAAGACTGATCTCCGTATTATCGCCCGCCTCCGTCTCCAACTCTGCTCCGGAAACTCTCATTCAGGTCTCATCACTTCCAGCTTTCTTTGTAGACTTTACAAAGCACTTTATCGTCACTTTCCTGTTGTTGTTGTTGTTGTTGTTGTTGTTGACGATGAATGTTTGACGAGACGATAAAGGTTCTTCTCATCTTCTTACCTCATGGACGGCCTTCCACTGACCTTCAAGAACTCAACTCCTCGCGAGACCGTTTCGCCCCTCGTCCTCCAGCATCTCCATCTCTTCCTCCCGCAGCGCACAAACGTCCTCCTCGAAGCTCGTGTGCGTTTACAACTCGGAAAGCTCTAAATCTGTTCTGATGCGGAAAACATGACCGGCCGAGCGGAGCAGAGACTTTAGACCATCTGAACAACACGCCACGGATGACATCGTCGCGGTAATGTATTTTAACGCACAGGAAAACCTTTCAAAAATGGCGGAACGGGCCGACGGTTTCTCCCCCTCGTGCCCTTTCGCCACGGCGCCTCCTCCGCAGACGCGTCCTGTCCCGCCCCGATCACACTCGCACGTTAACGCTCCATCTGCACTTCCCGCCCGAACTCCGACCTCTGCCTTTTCCTCCGCGCGCCTCATTAGCATTTTAACGAGGCAGCGCTATGCTAACGAGCGCGTTTCTTTCGACCGGGTCCGCCGACCTGCGCGGGGGTTTAATTGCGGCGCGGTTAATTATGAAGAGTAAGCACAGGCGAGCGACAGTTTGAAGTTTAGAAAAGGTAAAATACGCGGCGGCGTAATTAAAACACTTTGTCGCCGCGGAACCTCCGCTACTGCAGATGTCGTTTTGGAGCGCGCGGATTAATTGAAATTGAAACGGCAATTAAAACGTGAGCGAATCAAAGGCGGCGTTCCTGGCTCTCTCTTTCGGCCGGGTCGTCGTCGTGGTGAATGTTCTCCAGTTGATTCACAAACGCGCCCACCGGACCGCAACGACCACGGTCAGCGCCGCGTACAAGATCAACTTTGAACTGCGTGCGCTTTAGTGACGTATGAAAAGTTTTTACGGTTTTCTAGTTTTGACTTTATTTGGTGTATATGACAGGAAAAAAATGACAGGAAGTGACATCACAGCAGGGACACTCATTCCAGTCAAAGTTTATGCAGAATTTACACAAAAGAAACAACTTTTTTGACTCTCTAAACATGAATTCAACAAAATAAAATCACTCTCACATTTTCATTTGTAAATTTTTCGTTTTGTTTTTTTGCTTGTGTGATGTCATCAGTTACAAACAGGAAGTGAAATTATATAAACCTCAAAAATGTGCTATTCTGGGATGACATTTTAACATTTTAAATATATAAAACTTAACTGCCTTTTAGTTCAGTGAGTCGTCCGACCTGTAGGGGGCGCTTCGACTGTATGCTAAGGACATTTACATTGTAGCATTGGCCATGTTGTTTACGTACTTGTATAAACTTTTTCCCAGTCACCTTGAACGCAGCGTCAGAACAGTG
The DNA here is from genome assembly GCA_015082035.1 of Chaenogobius annularis. Classification (NCBI taxonomy): domain Eukaryota; kingdom Metazoa; phylum Chordata; class Actinopteri; order Gobiiformes; family Gobiidae; genus Chaenogobius; species Chaenogobius annularis. Next base: position 119,476 of record BJKM01000525.1, read on the forward strand.
TTGGAGCTCTTTTAAAATATGAATCGTTTTATTTTCAGTCCTTAAAATGACTAAAAACAAGATCAAAACGCTGGCCGGTTTCTTTTCTTTTCTGCGTGAATGCGTTTACAAGTAGAAGATGAATATTCTCCACAAACGGGTGACATACGAAGGCTGCATTTGACCCGTAACTGAACCCCCTCGCTGTGGCCTCGGCTTTTCTCATGGGCCGGGCCGAGTTTCTGCCTTTGCTTTTCCGTATTCATGTAGGTGATTTATTGAAAACGATCTGAATTCAATTGTTCAATAGGGCTGTCTCTCACCTCAAATCGCACTGTGATTTTTGCGGATTCGGCGCTAGGACACTGTGATTTCTGCGGATTCGCCGCTAGGACACTGTGATTTCTGCGGATTCGCCGCTAGGACACTGTGATTTCTGCGGATTCGCCGCTAGGACACTGTGATTTCTGCGGATGATTCCGCCGCTAGACATGAATTCGCAAAGATGTTTTGATAAATGTTTACTGCCGCTCCGTTCCTTCTCCCTGCCGACACAAAATTTGCTTGGCTAAACAATCGTGATTTCGCCTGCCTCAGTCAAACAAACATCTAACATTCATGGTCTCATCGAGGTGGAGGCACGTCAAACATCTATGAATTTCAACTAAATCAAATTGTTAAAGGTGCACCGTGTAACTTTTCTGACAGTGAATGCACGCGTTTCCGAGGATGGCTGCATTGCATGTCGCCCAGGCTTGCTTGTCTCCACGGCGATTTTTCACATGCGACATTTAAGCGCGTATGTCCCGTGTTGGCATTGTCCCTTCACGTATGGCATTCCACATCTCCACGGAAACCGTCCACCTGCAGAGTTGCATTGTGCACCTTTTTAATCCAGAAGAACATTTGTGGATTTCCCTGTTTCACATTCTTGTTTGAGAAAGACCGTGTCGTTGATACTGGAAGCTTGCTATCTGTAGTCCCTGTCAGGGGTCTGTGGGGGAATGCCGCCCAAGTACCGATCGGACTGCCACTAGGGCGACTCATGGCGGCCTGAAACTAGCAAATGCCCTGTCCAGTTATGAGACCCACCTGCTAGCACACCACCGCATCCAGGGTCTCTCTCTCTCTCTTCTCTCTCTCTCTCTCTCTCTCTTCCTCTCTCTCTCTCTCTCTCTCTCTCTCTCTCTCTCTCCTCTCTCTCCTCTCTCTCTTCTCTCCTCCTCCTCCTCTCTCTTCCCCCTTCTCTCCTCTCTCCTCCCTCTTTCTCCTCCCTCCTCCTCCTTCCCTCTCTCCCTTCCCTCCCTTCCTCCCCCCTACCTCTCTCTCCCTCTCTCCCTCTCCTCCCTCCCTCCCTCTCTCCCTCCTCTCTCCCCTCTCCTCCTTCTTTCCCTCCCTCCCTCTCTCCCATCCTCGCCTCCCTCTCCCTCTCTCTCACTCTCTCCCTCCCCCTCCCTTTTCCCTCCTTTTCCCTCCCTTTCTCCCCCTTCTCCGTTTTTTCCTCCCCCCTCCCTCCCTCTCTCTCTCCTCTCTCTCTCCCCTCCCTCCCTCTTCTCCCCCCCCGCCCTCTCTCCCTCCCTCTTTCTCCCCCTCATCCCGCCTTTCCCATTCCCTCTCCCTCCCCCGCCTCTTCCTTCTCCCCCCTTCTTTTCCCCCCCTCCTCCCCCGCCCTTCTCTCCCTCCCCCCTCCTCCTTACTTCTCCCTCCCCCTCCCCTCTCCCCCTCCCCTCCCTCCTCTCTCCCCTTTTCCTCCCTCCCTCCCTCTCCCCTCTCTCCCCTCCTCCCTCCTCCCTCCTCCCCCCATCCTCCCCCTCTCTCCCTCCCTCCCTCTCTCCCTCTCTCCCTCTCTCCCTCTCCCCCCTCTCTCCCTCTCCTCCTCCCTCCCTCCTCTCCCCCTCTCTCCCTCCTCCCTCCCTCCCTCCCTCTCCCCCTCTCTCCTCCTCCCTCCCTCCCTCTCCCCCCCCTCTCCCCCTCTCTCCTCCTCCCTCTCTCCCTCTCACCCTCTCTCCTCTCCCCTCTCTCCCTCTCTCCCTCTCTCCCTCTCCCCTCCTCCCTCCTCCCCTCTCCCCCCTCCTCTCCTCCCTCCCTCTCCCTCTCCCCCTCCCTCCCTCCCTCTCCCCTCTCTCCCTCTTACCCTCCTCCCTCCCTCCCTCTCCCCTTCTCCCTCCTCCCCTCCTCCCTCTCCCCCTTCTCTCTCCCTCCCTCCCTGTCTCCCTCTCTCCCTCTCCCTCTCTCCTCCTCCCTCTCTCCCCCCTCTCTCTGATCCTGGATGGACAGATAAGTGAAGCTCGCTGCATTGAGACATCTATAATAGATTAGAGACAGCAGGCTGGAGCAGAGCCTTTTAGAGCCCAGAGGTGAGGAATGAGAGTGTGTGTGTGCGTGTGTGTGTGTGTGTGTGTGTGTGTGCGTGTGTGTCTGTGTGTGGTTGTCGAGCTGCAGAAGGTAAACCTACAGTAGTCCAAATGCTTGGATTCGGATGGAGTTCTGTGCTGTTAGTGAACCGCATTGTCTTGAGATGGTTTCCCTCCTCAAAAACAGACCTGGAGTTGTATTTAGCTTCAGTCACACTGCTTACGAGTCCATGAATCATCTCCAGACTCGGACAACGTGATGATTGTGCACATTTCTTTACTCTGTCCCCCCTCAGATGACCCAGCAGATGTCCGGCGTGGCCCTCGCTGGGACCGGCCCGTCTCCCGGTGGCGCAGCCCAGCCCGGAGCTCCGTCTGCCGGGTTCCCGTCTGCCGGTCCAGCCTCCGGACAAACCCTCAGCACTCAGCTCTGGAAGTGACCCCCTCCTCCTCCTCCTCCTCTTCTTCTTCTCCGATCGGACGCGCACAGCCCCCGCGACCCTTAAAAAGAAGAGAAAAACTGGAAATGGCAGCTGCGCGTCCGTCTTCTCTCGTGTTGCTTTTGGTGCTGTCTGAAGAGCGAGGCGCCGTAATCAAAAAGAAAGCTGCTGGACTTTAATAAACGGCGTGAAGTCAAATATAATCATGGTAGTGTAGTGTTATTATCTGCAGTAGAAATGGCTGTGGTCGCGTGAGGGGTCTGCACGGGACGGTGGGCGTGGTCATCGCCGAGCCCTGAGGAGCAGCCAAAAAGAATACTCACATGTGCAACGCTACTTTAAGATATTACTCAAATAAGAGTAAAAGCTGTGAGTAAAAAAATCTGCAATAAAAAAATAACAAATACACTAATAATGAGAAGAAAATTCAATCAAAACAATTTATATTATCGCACTTTTGTGGACACTCAAAGACACTTTACTTAAACTACATTACACTACATCACAGCAGATTTATGTTTATTGAGATATCCAATCAAAATATAGCAAATATTCAAAAAAAAAGAAATACATAAAATACTTAAGAACTCAAAATGTTCTTGTTTATATATGTTCAATAATGTTATCATTTTGGCATCTTTTAAATGTAATAAGCCCATAACAGAAAAACCAGCCGATGGTGTAATACCAAGGAATATTTGAGTGTAGAATGACGGCTGTGCGCCCCCTGTCCTGTACAGACCCCCGCCTTCGTGTCTGCGCCCCCCGCCCTGTACAGACCCTCCTCCTTCGTGTAGAGCAGGTATCATATAAACCGTACTGTATTTAATCTTCATGTGATGTAAACCAGGCGACGATGATTCGGTGCTTCTTTTCGAATCTGCCCGAACACGCAGTCCCGCCCACCGCTCCTATTGGTCGGCCGTCGTCGTCGTCGCGCTCTGAGAGTGGCAGGTGAGTTCGTCCAATCACGGTGAAGTCTCTGAAGCAGATCGCTTTAGTTTACTCGTCCGGTGAAGGGTTTTGTCTTCGGCCGTAGTCGGATAAAGACATTCTCGGTCGAGCAAAAGATCTCAAAACCATCTTTAGGGTTTGACCGTAACGGGCACTGACGAGACACGAAAAGTACTTGGAAAGTGCATATTTGTACGTACAATTTCCAAATAACTTGTTCCATACGTTCTATATAAAAAAAAATAATAATGTCAATAAAATAATTTGTCAATGTGCACCAATTTAATCGACTTCACTACTAATGCCTGGAATGTTCCACAGTATGGCATTAAACCTTTTTCCCCCCAGTCGATTACAAGTGTTTGTTGTTAAAGATACTTCTAAGGATAAAAACATTCTTATTAGGGTCTCAGCAAATCAAACTTAAAGCAGAACTGAGTCACTTTGACAATAGAGCTCCCCCTGCAGGTCCCTTGTGAAAATACATTGTCAGAAAATAGACGCAAAAGCTTTTTTTTGTTTTTTTCTTTGGCATATTTTCATAATAAAATAGTATCATCACATACAAAAACATTAACATTGCCAAATTTAGAAAAAGATCGAGGGTTTCTCAGGAGAGTTGTTTTCGGGTCGATGTCGGTAAATGCTACAAAGCTGGTTTTCCACTCGGAGACAGCAGAGGGCGCACACATTTAACCATCACACGGACTTGCAAAGACGTTCAATGAGGTCAGAATGTTACTTAGTTCTGCTTTAATGACCTTGTTGCTCGTCTCCAATGAGATGCATCAGTTTAATTCGATACTGTGGAACATTCCGGTGGCGAACCATCCTCCCAAAACCTTTTAGAGGCTTCTTAAACTACTGAATCCAAATGTAGATCTGATTTTCCTTTATCGCGGACTCCCCTCTCAGAGCCATATGAGCGACTGCTGCTCTCAGATGCTTCAGATTCGGTGGTTAATCGCGTGGCTCGGCTGCGGGGGGTCGGCCTGGCGCTAACAGGATCTCAGACGTGGTTTCCGGGCAAAGCTGCTTACCGCTCTTACTTTGCCCCGACATGATTTCACTGGGTCTTAACTGGATAATGCGCTCGTACAAAAAAAAAAACATAGGAGGCTTTTCTGTCACGGCGATCAGCCCCGGCTTCATCAGCGCCGCCTAAAACGAGGGACCGCCAGTGGGTTTGACAATGACGTGACAACGACGTGAGAAGATGTGATTCTCGTGTGAAGCTGCGGCGCATTGATTCGACCTAAACATTGCGTTATTCCGAAACGCCGGCGGCAGATTCCAACGCTTTGGAGGGAACGTTCCTCGTTTCACGACAGCCCCGATTGGTAGAAGTGGTTTTTAAAGGTGGTCGTCTGGACAGCGTTTATGAAATCGACAAATTTTTTACTGCCGTTCATGAGTCGTTTTCAATCTGAAGGTCCTGTTTTTACGAATCCGAAATGGACCAGCTCCTGAGCTCGATTAGTCCTGCGCTAAAGGGAGGAGCTGTTGTGATTTGTGGCTTTTAAGGTGAAGGTGGACGGCCGCCACAAAGAAAAATAACCCAAAACTGTGAGGTAGAGGCTGCCAGGTCAGCTCTGTGGAGAGGCGAGCCCGAGCTACCAGCTAAACCTGAAGGTAGAATGTAGTTTCGAGATTCGTTTTTTGGCAATAAAAATATGTTTGATTGAATATATGTCTTACAATAGGACACAGGAGGTCAAAACTGTGAGGTGGAGGCTGCTAGACAACAACAGGATAGAACAACCTCAAAGTGAACCTAACAAGTAAACAAGGGCGGGGCAAGTTTCAGTTATAACTCCTCCCCAAGTGCTAGCTCAGGGCGGTGTGCGTTCTATCTAGTGTAGAAACAAAGCAGTACCTTCAGATTGAAAATGACGTGGCAGTCGAAACGTCTCATGTCCAGATGACGACCTCTGAACCTCTCTGTCGCGTGGACCACCCCTGGACAGGTCAGATTACTGTGTCTTGCTCATAGGCACCACAGTACTGTAGATGAGGAAGATTTCATCCTAAGGTGACGTCGTATATTCACAGTGAAGTGCGCCCTCAGGCCAGAGGGTTGCAGGATCAGTCTTGGTCATTTTTGTTTCAGTGCTTTTGTGTGACTGCGGTGGGCCGCCCTGGGATCTCAGGGACACACAATAATACAGCATTTATAGCAACAGCAATAAAGCATTTATGAGCAACCTTCTGGTCTGAGGGTGAACTCGCTTTGCTGAGGAGTCTGAACTTCTGCGGAACAGACTGAAAACAAGTGTGACTTCATCTCTTTGCTGAGGAGCCTCTTCCACGACTTCAAAACCATCTCAGACCAAAGCAATAACTCTCATTTAGATTTAAATGATACGCTACAATTGAAATGATAATCTAATGTTATTATCGCATCGTCTCCATTAAAATGACATTGATTTATGATCATATTTATGACAATACAAACATGTCAAGCCTGCATTTGACATGTTTAGGTGCAGTTTAGGTGTGAGTCATTGTTACACACACAGAGTATGTTTTTATTGTTTGTTTTTGTTTTTCGGCAATTAAATGTGTAATGGATTAAATGGGCGATATATACTTTTAATGCTCTACTGTGGGACATTCCTGGCTAAATGATAACATCTCCTTTGGACCCTCCGCCACGAACGTTCCATAGTGAACCTTTCATATCATATGTTGAATGGAAATGCAGGGTTGAACCATTGGGACTAAACTGCCCAGTCATCACTTTATTGTACAGAAATAACTTTACCTGTGGTGCTTTCTGAAGTCGCTATAGCAACAGTTTTGTGTGTGTGTGTTTTAGATGTGCTTTCTTTAAGAATTGATGTGACGCTAACCTTTCTGCGGCTAACGTTAGCTGCTCCGCCTTTCTCTGAAAGCACAAACGGGGACGTGAAAATGGTCCGAGTCCTGGAAGAGGCCAAAGCTTCTGTTCTTTTTTTCTTCGTTCGGCCAGAAAATCAGTCTTGTCCGAACAATATTGCAATCACAGGCAATCACGGCCTCGGGACGAGAACGTGAAAGGAACAAAGAGCAATTCTGTTGGACTCGAGCTGTTCTTGATGTCGTGGCATCCAAACGGCACCAACGGCTTTAGCGATGTTTCCCCGAGTTAGATGGTACGTTTAGGGTTAGTGAAGCTGAAGCTGAAGCTGTAGCTGAAGCTGAAGCTGAAGCTGTAGCTGAAGCTGTAGCTGTAGCTGAAGCTGTAGCTGAATCTGAAGCTGTAGCTGAATCTGAATCTGAATCTGAACCTGAATCTGAACCTGTAGCTGAAGCTGTAGCTGAAGCTGAACCTGTAGCTGAAGCTGTAGCTGAAGCTGTAGCTAAAGCTGAAGCTGTAGCTGTAGCTGAAGCTGAAGCTGAAGCTGTAGCTGAAGCTGTAGCTGAAGCTGTAGCTGAAGCTGTAGCTGTAGCTGTAGCTGAAGCTGAAGCTGTAGCTGTAGCTGAAGCTGAAGCTGTAGCTGAATCTGAACCTGAATCTGAACCTGTAGCTGAAGCTGTAGCTGAAGCTGTAGCTGAAGCTGTAGCTGAAGCTGTTGCTGTAGCTGAAGCTGAAGCTGTTGCTGTTGCTGAAGCTGTAGCTGAAGCTGTTGCTGAAGCTGAAGCTGAAGCTGTAGCTGAAGCTGTAGCTGTAGCTGAAGCTGTAGCTGTAGCTGAAGCTGTAGCTGAAGCTGTAGCTGAAGCTGTAGCTGAAGCTGTAGCTGAAGCTGAAGCTGTAGCTGAAGCTAAAGCTGTAGCTGAAGCTGTAGCTGAAGCTCAAGCTGTAGCTGTAGCTGAAGCTGTAGCTGGAGCTGTAGCTGGTAGCTGTAGCTGAGCCTGGTAAGCTGTAAGCTGAAGCTGAAGCTGTAGCTGTAGCTGAAGCTGTAGCTGTAGGAGCTATGTGAGCTGTAGCTGATAGCTGTGGCTGAGCTGTAGTAGAGCTGAGCTGAAGCTGTAGCTGAAAGCTGTGTCTGCCTTATGGGCTCAGTTCTGTGTAAAACCTTCTAACTTTGTATTTTAGCCTTTGTCAACATGTTCTGAATATGCGACGCTAAATGGCTGAAGTCTAATCCTTCGGCTTGAGAGGAAGTCTGGAGATGTTTGCATCTTATCGGACTCCAGCTGTTACGATCGAGCCTGAACCCCCCAGAACATGGCGGGGGCAAAACATGCGGGGGGCAAACATGGCGGGGGCAAACATGGCGGGGGGCAAACATGGCGGGGGGCAAACATGGCGGGGGCAAACATGGCGACGCGGACGGACGCAAGCGGACGAAGTGCTTTTGTGCGTTTATGGACGAGAAAGATTCTTTTCTTCTGATCTGGGCATCGCAAAAGCTTTACTTTCCAGGCTTTGCTCGCAGTGTATAGTGTGTATGTGCGTGTGTAGTGTGTAGTGTGTAGTGTGTAGTGTGTAGTGTGTAGTGTGTAGTGCGGTGCGGTGTAGTGTAGTGTAGTGTAGTGTGTAACGTAACTGTATTAAGAGTGCTACATGTATCAGTTTGCTGTTAGCCATGGCATTAGCTCGGTACTTTTGACCACCGTCCTGGCTCAAGGTCCTGGAGATGGAGGTGGACTCGAAGGAGGAGTCAAACACATTGGACAAGCTTCCTCATTGGACGGTGAAACGTGCCCAAACCCTTATTCTGACCCTTTGCCGTTACCGTTTGTAACCCCAAAACACAAAGGCTGCACACAAAACGATCAAATAGCTAGCAATCTTTGTTGAAATAACAGGGCCACGCCCCACTGCATTTGAAGGTTGCTACCCTTAGTTTAGTTGTTTTTCCCCCGTATGATCGGGCGACGTGACAGCCCCCCGGCCCGTGCAGTCTGCCTTCGCTGAATATAGCGGTTCCGGCCCGTTTCTGTAACATTTAGTTGACTTTCCCAGCTCGAACCCACTGCTGAAACCGTGCTAAGCCGTGAACGCGCGGGTCGTCCGTGTTCTCGTGGCTAATGGCTGCGCGGGCCTCTCCCTTGGGTGCAACTCTCTGTGGCGGCGGCGCTGCTGCTCCGAAGCTTTGACCCACTTTAGACTCCCCTTGTTATTGAAATGAACCAATTTGCCTCGACGCTCTTCCAGGCAGATCGCGCCGTGTCTCCCGCTGCGACCGTAATGGCGTTTGTGTCTCCTCTTCTCGAGCGGCGTTTGGTCCGTTTCTCTTTCCAACGCGCTAAATGTACTTTCAAAAGTCTGTCGTGAGCCCACGTGTCGTATCGTTACCGCGGTGACTGTTCGCCCTGTCGCCGGACGTCTTGGTGTGCTGTTGTGATGTGTGCAAAAGAAAAAAAAAGACAAAAAGCACAATTTAATCTAAGGTCAACGAGCGTGGACGACCAAACAGGATTCAGGGGGGAAAAGAAGGAGAAAAAAACAAATACGTGGGGGTTGAATTTGGAGAAAGCCATTTAAGAAATGTTTCAATATATAAAGCTTATTTAATCAAATCTACAATATAAATATTCCCATATGCATTTCGTTTAGCATTCCCATGATTCAGAGGTGTCCAGACCTTTTTCACACCGGCCCGTTTACGGTTTACTCTGAGCATTACCGCCGCCCCTTTAGTTTAAGCTCTGGAATACAACGCAGGTTTAAGGGGAAGAATCACGTCAGTACGCAGTGAACAGTAGTGTCGTGGGTTAGGCTGGAGTTTGGACACCGAACACCAAGTATACGCTGCATTTATACAACAATATTATACAACACGAGGCGATACTAACTGCCTGTTTGGTCTTGGTCAGCTGGTTTATACGAAATGGCAAAAATAGTGTGCGTATACTGCTGCCGCTTCTGGAACATAAGAAATATTATCCAAACATAACTTTAATGAACTTTGATTTAATAAAGCCCAACAGTGACTAGAAGTAATGTTTCCATTCATTTTTTCTATTGTGTAAAATGTATGTAAATATAGCGTTTCACAGCTGAATCGGCGACGTCGTAGCTAATGACCACAAGATGCTACGGTCACTTTAAACCTGTTTCTGAAACTGTGTTCGACGCTAAGTCAGTCAAACATTTGGCCAGTTTGAAGTTCTAAATGTGCTTTTGGACCGAAAACGGAATGGAAACTCTCCTTTTGGAACCACAGTGTGAAGCGTCTTTAAAAATGACATGTTCGGTTTGTTTTTCCCGAGGGTCCGCTCTCGCGTGTTGTGTTACATGTTGAAGCCGAGTGGACTCACGTGCTCCTCTTCGTCTGCTGCGACTGCAATAACAGAACAACTGTCCATGTGAACTTGTAACATGTGCCCATCTGTTACCGTCCCTTTGTGCCCTCCGGGGGTCTTTGTTCTGTTTACATTTCCGGTGCCTAGAGTTCACACAATAAAGGTCTCCACGAACCAAACCTTTGTCGGACTGTTGTGTGTGTTGTCTAAGAGTAATTGTGGCTCTATCAGCGGCACATTTACACTGGACATTTGTGCACAAAGAACTGCCGCCAGCTCAAAACAATAAAACACATTTGTTTAGTGAAGCTTTTTTATCTTTAACATCATTTTTAAATATTCAAGGTGTTTCACAATGGCTGTAGAGTTAGAGTCGGAGTTTGTGGATGTAAAAACTGGATTATTGTTTCTCATTAATGGGACGGCTCTGGCTCTAGTGCAAACGGTCTTTAGATAAGACCCTTCTCCGATGTCGCCGGAATGTGTGGAGTGAATGAATGATTGGCGGTGGTGGGAGGCGGCTAACAGCTTCCATCAGTCTGCCCCAGGGCATCCGTGGCTACAGTAGTCCCTTAATGTCACCAAGTATGGAATGAATGAATAATGCAGAGTAAAACACAGTGCTACGTGTAAATCCAATGATGAATTAATTTGAAAAATAAAACATTTTATTTATTTGTTTGACCTTTTAGTTAACCAGGTTAAAAGTTGCTTTATTATTCAACATCTCTTTCACGAGCGCCTCGGCCCAGAGGCAGCAGCACCTCGTTCACGTCGAGTCAGAACGTTTACATCCATCAGCGTTTCTCCAAATCATAGACTGAAAAGAGTGAAGACAAAGGCTTTGTCCACATCTTAGTCCAGACTCGGGGACTCGGGGACTCGGGGACTGACTGGAGGAAGTGGCCCTTGGATCGGAGGATGGACTGATGTTTACGTGTAAATGTGACCGTGAGAAGAGCGAGCGAATGAAACCAGAAGAAAGAGCGGGACCACCCAACCCCAGAGAAAAGACGGTGATGAGGTTTGTGTTATTACTGTGTTATTACTGTGTTATTACTGTGTTATTGCAGTGTTATTACATGATGCTGCTGCACAGGTCAGCTATAAGAGCTCAAACCCTGGATTTTGTTGAGTGTTTTTATTTTCATTCTTGACATCAGAAACACATGCTCCTCAGGCCTTTGCGACAGAAACACATTGTGAGACATTTCATTTTACATTTCAGACACATTGGAGACAGAAACGGCGTTCTCCTGCGTGGGGTTTGGGCCCCTCGACTGCAGCAGGGGCCGACCACCAGGACAATTTCTCTTTTTGTTTTGTTTGTGCTCCAGAGTCTGAATTATTGATGGATCCTCGTGAGCGCTGCAAGATGCGGCTCGGTGCTTGAAAAGAGCTGTTTTTCGATTTGATCCGGGCCCTTTTGACGGAGCGGCGGGCGGGCGGGGGGAGGGGTCAGAGGTCAGTCGGCTGAGCTTCCCGAGGCTGTGAAGTCGGGTGAAGCTGAGGAGAATTGCTTTGGAGTCAATAAATCAGTGGCACTTCAGCATCACAGCGGCATCGCGCGGATGACGGACAGAAAGAGGCTTCGCTCGTGACGCTTCACAAACTGAGAAGTCGACTCAAGGTGCGGGTGAAATGTGCACTTTGGCACGGCACCTTGGTTTGAACCAGTCCTTCTCCTACTACAGCAGGTGACAAACGAAGCCACCCCGAAAGCTAATAAGACGAGGAAATATGAGGAAGCGTAGGGAGCGCTGGGCTTCACTGTGACTAAGGTGGGCGGCGAGGAAAGACCGGTGTGTCTTCCTAGGGGGGCTTAACAGGAATAATTGAGAAGCACTGGTTGAAACAAAGGGTCCAGTCCGGAACGGATCGCGTGACTGCTGTGTCCGGAATGTTTCACTGTATGGCATTAAAAGCACAGGTCGATCACCATGGCGACCGGCAGGTGAAGCCCCAGGACAAGGCTCAAGTTGCCAGACAAATGCAGCTTTTTCGAGGTTTTTTGGCCCAACTACCAATGTTAAAATGATAGATGGAAGGGTTTAATGCATACGTTCGGACAAAGCAATAACACTAAAGAAGTTAGTAGTGCAGCTTTAAAGTGACCAAAAGATGAATTTAACAGAATTCAGTTGGAAATACATTTACAGGACCAAAAAACGGCTTCAAACCACGTCAGAATCGGCTTTTTGCTTTTTGTAGCTTTCATTGTCAGAGGAGGGAAAATTATCATTACTTGAAATAATAAATATCTGATATTAAATAGAAGTACAAGAATGACTTCGATAAAAGACATTTGTTGACATTTCGAAAATATTCTTTCTGATAAATCTTCTGCATCAACAAGGGGTGGAACAATATAATACATGTATTGCACAATTTTCAAATGGCACTTATTTGTTCTTAAACTTAAATGACTTTAGGAAACTACAACTCAAGTAAGAGTAGTTCACAACCTCTACTTTATATCTAAATAATGCACAAAATCGGTGTTTTCAGAGGACAGACGCCAAGATGAGAAAAATGACCTCATACGGATCTGAAGAAACACAACTGTTCCAATCCGTCCACATAATCGAGCTTTTGTGTCAAACCGTACAAGACTTAACTCAACACGAGAGTCTGACTGAAGCCACCTGAAGCGACTGAAGCCACTGAAGGCGACTGAAGCCACGAAGCCACCGAAGGACTGAATGGCCACTGAAGCCACGCGAAGCCACCTAAGCCACCGAAGCCACCGAGCAGGAACTGAAGCCCGGAGCGACTGAAGCCACGAAGCCACGAAGCGACTGGCACAACCCACCAGAGCACTGAAGCACCTGAAGCACTGAAGCCACTGAGAGCCACGACTGAAGGCACGGCGCTGAAGCCCCACCGAAGCCACCGAAGCGACTGAAGCCACTGAAGCCACCGAAGCGACTGAAGCCACTGAAGCCACCTCGCTGAGCCGTAGGCGACCGTGTGCGACTTGTCTCACACGTTTGACTTTTATTCCGCTCAAGTCGTCGTGCTTCTCGTCTGACACGGACCATAAACTCCTGATGTTCTTTACAGTAAAAACAAACAGAATGAAGTTCACAGTCTCGTGGTGACGACAGGATCCTGATATTCTATGGAACTTCCTGATGTCGTAGTTTCACGCAAAAAGCGAATGGACGGAGAATTTACCAAGAAAAGAGCCGAAATATGACTTTCTCAAACTGAAGTGACGCTCAAAGTCGTTTCAACTGAAGAAACATGTTTGTAATTTGAACTGAAGCTTCTTGGACGCTTTGACCTCGGTTTGTTTCTGCGACACAGATGTTGTGCTGTTCGACACGACAACATGAATCTGCTGCAGGGGTTCCCAAAGTGTGGTGAAAGGTTGTGACATGTATTAAATCAGTGGTTTAAAATGGCCAGGTTTTTTTGTTTTTTGTTTTAAATGTGCAAATAATTTTTTTAATATATATATATATATATAAAAAAAATTGTAATAAAAAGTCCAGTTTATTCCAGTAAAATTCTGACAAACAACAAACCAAATGCAAATAAATAATTCTCATGTTTAAAAATGACTTTACTGTATTAGGATTATTATATTAGAATATTACCTACTCACCCTTCAAATCAATATTGAGGTTAATAATAATAATAATAATAATAATAATAATAATAATAATAATAATAATAATAATAATAATAATAATAATAATAAGTTAAGTTAAATAAAGTGAAGCATCACAGATTTTCAGAGAGAAAGTGACTTGATTGAAATACAGTTTGGCCAATAAGTTTTGGGCAACTTAAAAATGTGCAAGTTCAACCATTTGAAAAGATAATAGAGGTTTGGAATGTTCATCATGGAACACGCCAAGCGTGAGAGAAGGAATGTGAAAAAACACCCAGGAAATCACATGATTTTGAAACTATTTATTTGTGAAAATGGGTGGGCAATAAGTACTGGGCAACCAGAAAGTTACTTTTCATACTTTGTAATGTAGCCTTGGTTGGCAATGACAGAGGTCAAACGGTTCCTGTAGTTCTGGACCAGGTCTACACACACTTTAGTTGGTATTTTAGCCCACTCCTCTGCACAGATCTTCTCTAGAGTTGTGATGTTTGAGGGCTGTCGCTTGGCAACACAGAGTTTCAACCCCCTCCACAGGTTTTCCATTGGGTTGTGGTCTGGAGACTGGCTCGGCCCCTCCAGAACTTTGATTCACTCTCTCACTTGACGTGTTCCTGTGATGAACATTCCAAACCTCTCTCTTTTTAAAAGGATGAACTTGTAAATCTTTAAGTTGCCTTTAAGTGCTGATTGTTCCCAAATGGTTTTAAGACAGAGGAACGAGTGTGAGTCCAGAGTCTGAGAGAGCTTCAGTGAACACAGATATGATATTAAAATGAAGAAAATCCCAGTTATCCCCTCCAGAAACACGTTCCACACGTTCCACACTTCCTGGTCACAAACGTTTACACTTAAAAGTGACTGTCAGAGCGAGCGCTTTTACCCTTCTGGATTGTGACTTTAAAAGCTGCAGCGTTTATTTAGATCTTTCAGTATTTTTCTGCCTCACAGGGGTCTTTTTTTGTAATCCCGGTGGTCCTTCTCTAAAAGGTCACATTGCTAAACGTGTCTCTTGTGGTGAAAGTGTTTTTGTTTCCGTTTCCTTCTGAACGAGTCGCGCTAAAACGCTCTGAACTCGACCTGCTTTTTGCTGCGGTTATTCCTGGTGCTTCTGGTGTAACCGTGTAAACGTGTCCCTCCGCCATATGTTTAACGCCCTGATGATCATGTGTGTTCGTCTGAATGGTTTTCATCCGTTGAAATCACATGTTCCACTTCCCTTTTGCCTCCATTTTGGATCTTTTCAACTTTTAAAGAGTTTATAGTCTTTAAATGGGCTTTTAAAGTGGACTTTTAGTGTTCTTCCTGCTCTGGGCGGGTCTAAAGCTTTACAAATGCAGACATCACTGGGACAAACACCTCGACTTTCACCCGAATTCACCTCGACTTTAATCTGAATTCACCTCAACCTTCACCCGAATTCACCTCAACTTTCACCCGAATTCACCTCGACTTTCACCCGAATTCACCTCGACTTTAATCCGAATTCACCTCGTCTTTCGCCCGAATTCACCTCGTCTTTCGCCCGAATTCACCTCGTCTTTCGCCCGAATTCACCTCGTCTTTCACCCGAATTCACCTCGACTTCCACCAGAATTCACCTCGACTTTAATCCGAATTCACCTCGACTTCCACCCAAATTCACCTCGACTTTAATCCGAATTCACCTCGACTTCCACCCGAATTCACCTCGTCTTTCACCCGAATTCACCTCGTCTGTCAGCGTCGTGCCATTTCCCGCAGCGGCGCGATCGAACATCTCATTCACGCGTTGACGCGTTTTGACGAAATCACACCGACTTAAACAAAATCATCCACTCTTGAGTTTTCACATGAAAACGCGTCACAGTTTCACACCGACAAACCGAAGACGAGCGTCCGTTCCTGTCCGTTTTGTCCGGCGCCGTGCGGGTTTTTGTAACAATCAAGTCACAATTTGTGCGTCATGAAAGTGTTATCGCTCAACTGCTCAAGTTCATTTAGAAAGCGAATACATGATCTCCGCCGTGTCCTTCAAATACTTCCAGTCTCACTTTGTCCAATCCATTTTAATCGACAGAATCACTGTTTTTACGTCTGATCCTCGGTTTTTTTCCGGCCACATTTCGCTCCGTTTCCGCGGGGCCCGTTCCTCGACTCAAACCTCGACGACCACGGTGTCCTTGCGATACTTGGGCTCGTTGGCGAGATGAGGTTTCTCCGTCCGCGTGTGCCACACCAGCACCTGAAGAAAGAAATGCAAAAGAGAAGAAGAAGAAGAAGAAGAAGGAGAAGGAGAAGAAAGGGAATGAGAAAGCGAGTTCTGCTGAAGTCCACGGGGATTAAAGTAGGACACAATGCAAAGCAGCGACTCGGGAGTTTTACAGGGAAAAGAAGATGAACTGCATGAGACGGAGCAAAGCAGTAAAACCAACAGCAAACGTTTCGCACTGAAGTACAAGCTGCAGACAGATTTGGCCTTCCAGATTCAAACCAAGATCACAACAGGACTATTTCAGGTCTTAAATAGGACAAAACCACACCTAAAATAGCACTGCACCTTTGCCTCACGAGTTCTAAACAAGGACCGTCCCAAAAGAGGGCAAAACTGTAGCTTTCATTGACCGACTGAGAGGAAACGCTTGTGACGTATGGTCGGGGGGTCTCATTTAAGAAACCGTAACGTGGAATTCTTACTGACAGCGTGCGCGCGGACAAAACAGACGCACAAATGTCAGCGTTTTCTGGACCGGAATCGCTCGTTTTAGGTCAAGTTGTTGTTTTTTTATACATTTTAATAAACGTAGCGAGGGAAGTGACGTGCGTAGCGTTTTTGTACGTGCGCTTTATAAATGAGACCCCGGTGAAGCCGCTCACAGTACGAGTACGCATTTAGAATACTGTCGCCGCCGCCCAAAGCGCTGTTCAAATGACGCACGGAAAATTTAAAAATAAAAAAATTAAAAATCATTTGAACTTGAAAATCGAATCCACTTCATTTATAAACATTTTTTTATAAACTTGAACGTTTCCAAAGTGCTGAACACAAAACATTAAATATACTTGCTCTACCAGTGCTCCTGACCATAAGGATAACAAATAAATGAATACATACAATACAATTAAAAAAATATATAATAATAATAATAATAATAATAATAATAATAATAATAATAATTTGTGGTTAAAAAATAATAATAATAATAAAATTTGACAGACATTGGACTCAAAGGGACTTTTTTTTTGCTTGTTTACTTTGTGCGCCTTAACTCTATTTATTTTTAATTATTTTGTTCTCTCTCGTCTTGTATTTTTGCCTCTTTTTGTTGTTTTATGTTTCAAATAAAATTAAAAAAATTTAAAAAGCTGTCACGATGAACGTTTTTGAAGCATGATGTCATTTTAACCGCATCAAACGCTTGAGACCCACGTGACTCCGGCTGTTGTGATTGGGCCTGGACAATACACTAACATAATACTATAATCCGAATAATAATAAATAAAACTGCAGCCTCTGGTTAAAGGTGCGTTCAGGCCCAACGACTAAAAAACACATCGGCCGCATTCCAAACCTTTTTTTCGATGTATTTTAAAATATCGTTTGAACTTGTCGAGTATGAAATATCACTCGTTGCAGTTATTTTTGCTTTGCTAGATTTTTTGTGTTAAAAAATTACAAGTTGACAGCTCTTTTAAGTGGGATAAGCCAAATGGGTTTGAAAATGGCTCTTTTGAACAATTGTCTCATTTTGTCTGTAGTTTTTAAAAATGTGTCTATTTTAAATTGAGTCCTGAGGTTATTTTATTATTATTATTATTATTATTATTTATACTGATGCCACTTCCTTATTTTCTACATTTACTCATTTACAATTTTTTGGGTGTTTTTTTTGTGTGTGTTTTTCTGTTGTTGTTGCTGCTTTGTTTTTTTTGTTGTTTTTTTGTTCTATGTTCTAATTAAAAAAAAATTGCACACAAAGAAAAGAAAATAGCTTTTTTGAATAGTTGTCCCATTTTGTCCATTTTTTTTATTTTATTTGTCGATTTTTAAATTGAGTCCTGAGGGTATTTTTTCCACTGTTAATTATAATTAATTAATTAATTAATTAATCAAACTTACTATGCTCTAATAAGTCTTTTTTTTTCTTTTCTTATCGAGATGCCACTCCCTTAGACTCTAATTTTACTCTTTTTCTTTGTTGTATTTTTATTGTTGTTCAATGTTCTAATAAAAAATAAAATAGAAATAAAATAGCAAAAATCAATGACAAAAACACAAAAACAGACAGAAACTTTGACACAACCCATATTTTTGGACGTATTATGACATAAATAAATCTGAATGGTTTTGGCTCATAATTATTCTTTTTTCCCGCTTCTCCGTGGCGCAGACTTCCTCTCGAAACCCGCTGCACTTCTCCAGACTCCTCCTCCAGCCGCGGTGCCCCTCATGTTTATTTTTAGCCGTGGTTAATGAGGCTGTAAATCAGTGCGTTTTCTTCCTTCCCTCACTCTGGAGCCGTCTGGAGGGGCAGCAGTGATTTATGGACCACCTCCACAGCCCCGCGCCGCACTTTTGGGCCGTTTTCAGGTGGAACGTGTCACTGGCTCCAAACTGAAGCGCTAATTGGGCGTTTTTGCATTTCTAACGAGGCTAATGTGGCGGCGGCGCGGCGCGGACGCGTTTTCAGCACCGGCGTGAATCGGACGTGGACGAGGGGGAGTCGGCTCGGCAGTCGGGGGGACGTCTGGTCTCAGAATAAAGACGTAGGCACTTTCGGAGCTCAAATTTACAGCCAAAAATGTTCCCATTTTGCAACAATTCTAATCCACAGGCAAAAAAGACATTTATACGTTTTCTGAAATGGCTTAAAGCGCCCCCTACAGGTCGGACGACTCACTGAACTGAAACGCAGCTCAGATAAATATATTTTGAAGTTTGCTTGAAAAGTTATAAACTTTTGTTTTATTACAGAATAGGACAATTTTTTAGGTTTATAATTTCACTTCCTGTTTGTAATTGATGACATCACACTAGGAATTATAATTACCCAGCAACCACTGGGCCAAAACTCATCTAATGTCCACCACTATATTTTAAAATTTGACAAATAAAAATAAATGAGAAAAGCGACTTTATTTTGTTGAATTCATGTTTAGAGTCAAAAAAGTATGTTTCTTTTGTGTAAATTCTGCATAAACTTTGACTGGAATGAGTGTCGCCTGCTGTGATGTCACTTCCTGTCATTGTCTACACATTTTTCAACGTTTTCTCCACAAATACCTGCTCGATCGGTGTAAAAGTATCATTTATACGTACGACAGGTTTAAACACACCGAATAAAGTCAAAATGAGACCATCGTAAAAACCCGTCGTACGTCACTTTAAGTCCTGATTTTGAATTCTAAGTACGGTTTGATAAATGAGGTGAATAAAGACTTTGAATTTAGTAAACCAAAGATCACACTGAAACATGAATCCTCAAACTGTTTTTGGGTCTTTTTCGTTCGCGACCCAAAAACCCCCCAAAAAAATGGAAAATCAAATCCTTTTTGTTTTTTTAATGGAAAATCAACTGAACCAATGCTACGTGGGCCGTTATGACCCGTAAATGTCACAGCGGCTCGGTCTCTGTCTCTGTTTTAAACCCAGCTCCAGTCCCTCCGCTCTGTCTGTGTGTAAAGACTCCCCCCTCCCCGAGGCGCTTCCCCCAGGCCCGAGTACAGCTTCTATAGAGCAGATTTACAGCAGGTTTGGTCATTAATACTGAGCGTGTGCGGAGGAGAACGCACTGCTGCAGCATCGCTCTGGTTCTGCTCAAATATTATAAATGACGTAGAAATGTTCCACCGTAGGACTTTAGTTCCACCCTTTAAACGTGCACATACTTTCTAAAGCGAGGATCCGACTGGTTCTGGTGCAGTTTTTATATTTTTATGACACCAAAGTCCAAACTTCAGCTCACATTGGTCCAAACTTAAGTCTTTGAACGAAATCGCAGTTGAGATCAATATATTTTGATTTATTTTGCTAAAAAATTATAAAATGTTATCACAGAAAAGCACATTTTTTAGGTTTATAATTCCACTTCCTGTTTGTAACTGATGACATCACTCTAGGAAATTACCCAGCAAACACTGGGCCAAAACTCATCTAATGTCACAGTTTTTTTAATTTGACAAATATAAATACATGAGAGCGACTTTATTTTGTTGAATTCATGTTTAGAGTCAAAAAAGTAGTTTCTTTGTGTAAAAAATGCATAAACTTTGACTTGAATGAGTGTCGCTGCTGTGATGTCACTTCCTGTCAGTTTCTACACATTTTTAAACGTTTCCTCCACAAATACCTGCTCGATCTGTGTAAAACTATCATTTATATGTACGACAGGTTCAAATACACCAAACGGGCACTTTAACCCTCAAATCCAAATCCGATCTTCTCTTTGCATGTTCTACACAGATTCAAAATATGAGGACATTTTACAGTTTCATGAGGCGTAGAAAGTGCAACGTAAAAGACTTCACGTGAGAAAAAACATGTCTGAACCAGGTCTTGACCCGGAGGCTCCAGAAACGGTCCTGAGCAGGAGATGCTGAGATACTTCAGCGCTCGTCCTGATGAAGCTTGGACACGTTCATGGTGTTTCTACTCGTGGAGTTTGGACATGGACAGAAACAAAACGCTTTTATTGAAGGTTCTGTTCCGTTTACATTTAAAAAACACTATTAAAAATAAATTATAAAAAATAAATAATAATAATAAGTATATGAATTAAATAATAATGATAATAATTATGAATAATAATATAATAAATAAATGGATATAAATGATAATAAATTAATAATAAATGATGATTAATGATATAATAATGATAATATAAATAATGATATAATAATAATGATCATAATAATAATGATGATATTAATGAATTGATAATATAAGATGATAATGATTAATAATGATAATAATAATATGATTAATAATGATCATAATAAATAATAATGATGATAATGTAATAATATATGGTAATAATAATGATCATTAATAATAATAATAATTGATGTAATAAATGATAATAAATTAAATGTAATATAATGATCATAATAATAATAATAAAATGATAATAATGATAATAATAATTAATGATGATAATATGATCATAATAATAATAATAATGAATGATTAAATAATGATAATTTCATAAGAATGATAATAAGAAAGATATATATAGAATGATAATAATAATGATAATAATAATGATAATAATAATTTAAGAAAAAAGAGAGAATACATTAATCAATAATAATAAATAAAAACTGAAAAAATGACAGATGCGTTTTAATTGCCATCACTGCGGAACATTCCAGACAAAGCTAAAACATGAAGACAAGACCACAGAGATTAAAGCGGGGACGTAAAATCAGTCCAATTCAAACGTTATTGAAGTGGAAACAGATAGTTTTTTAAATCGAGTTCGGGCTGAGCGCGAAGATGAGCGCATATAAAACCAGATTTAATATTAAATACGGAAATCAAGGTTATTTGGAATGTAATGACATTTTGAGCGAGAACAACATGATGAATATGTTAATGACGTGCAAATATAGCAGCCGTAATTGAGTGTGCGGACAGTGTGAGCTCCAAACGCACTCCAGTGCTTTTACGCGCCTTCATATATTCTCATCCTGGATCAGTAAATAATATTGTGGAAACGTGAAGAATTGGGATAGTACGCGAGGACCGACTTATGTATTATATATCATGTACGTTTCTATTTCGACATCTCATTCACTTGTGGAGTGGTGCGGCGTTCAAACGTATCGATCGTGCGCGCCGATTGTATTATTTAGCGGGCATTTTCTATGCCTAAAGAAAATACTTGGCCTGTGTGCTTGTCTCCAGACGGAGACACCGAGGAGCAAAGACAGGAACAAATATCACAGGACTTCTGGCAGAACATCCAAGCGAGGCTAAGCAAAAGGAAACATTGAATAAACAAAGCTGATTGCACGGTTCTGTCTGAGTTTGGCTATCTTTTTTGTATAAAATGAAAACAAAGAATAAATTAAGGACTTCATTTCTATGGCGACGAAATGCATTACATCAGTCACTTATCTGCAAGTTCTTTGGTCGTTCAAAGTTCTTTTTGTCGATAATTCCTCGTCCGATTCTTCGTCGGCCATCGCTTTTCGGTTTCTCTCGGTCGTTTTTCCAGCGATCCGTCTTCACCTTTTGCGTTCAGTGACCATTCACCGTCGGGGCGTGGTGACATCGTCGTCAGCGGCATCATCCTCATGGCAAATGTACAGGATATGAGCATGCATCACGCAGTCACTCGCAGTGGCTTGTTGCTACGGTCGTGTGCTTGAGAGGTCAAATGTGCCAGGTCAAAGACTGGGCTAGAATGTCAGTTGTTGTTGCTTTTAATGGCGGTTGGCAGCCAACTGAAAGTGTGCATTTACCGCCGCCTACCGGAGTTGTACGTCTTCTGTAGTTGTACCTCTTCAAAGTATGTGTTTTACGCTATACTGTAAAAAAATAAATAAAAAATAAATAAAAAAAGACGAGAACGGAATAAAGTTCATTTTTTACAATATAGCGTAAAACACATACTTTGAAGACGTACAACTACAGAAGACGTACAACTCCAGTAGGATAGCAATATTTTATTTTTTACCATTAAAAAATTACAATACAATAAGTTTTAGTTTTTTTTGTTTGTTTTAGTCCTATTACTTACTTACTTATTACTTATTACAATATGTGATTTCAACCCCGTGTTCCATCACTACAAGCAGATGGTGAACGCCCCGCCCAGAAAAGGAAAATGGAGCACCTTTAGGTTAAAAATGTACTTTTATTCTGCATTTTACAGCAGCATTAGACAGAACCCCAAACCAACCGCTCTTCGAAATATAGTTACCGGACTTATATTTTAAGTCGGGTCACGTTTCCTGAGCGTGACCAGAGCGACCGCGGCAGAAAGATTCAAGCAACACAAGGGGGCGTAAAATGTGCGCGTGATGAAGCTGTGATGTCAAACGAGCGTCTCCCTCTTTCCAGGGAACTTCTCAAACGTCTGTCAGAGTGAATGTTCTGCTCGTCAGCTGCTCGTCACTTCTCCGCTTTGACGGCTTTGATTTGCGGACTGACAGTTTACACCACGATGCGTTCCCCCTCAAAGCCCCGCGCGGGCTTTCGGAATGCTAATGCCGTTTGGTCACTTTAGCTGTAATGTCACGCGTCAGTCTGGCATTTGTGCACCAAAAAAAATGAGTGACTCGAGTAGTAATGATCATGATTTGAGTATGTTTTGTGCAGTCGCGTTTTATTTTTTCTAATTTCAAGTGGGAAAATGCTTTGTCTTTTTCACATTTTACTTGTTCAATCAGCAAACCCACTTTTACACCGAAAATACTCAAAACAAGAAAAATGCAATGGAACAAAATTGATTATAATATGAAAACTACAATAAAAAAATAAATTAAAAAAACTACTACTTTGGGCCTGTAATAAAGTTAAATCTGAAAATATTGATATTGTCAAAGCATCTATTCAGGTGAAAATGAGACCACAGCGATTGGTCCGTTTTATTCTCCGAGGAGCAGGAAGTGCGGCGTTAGCATGCTAATGTTTGTTAGCGTCACGCCCGGCTCAGAGACGGGTGAAAAGTGCTTTTAAACGCACAGCGATTGGTCCGTTTTATTCTCCGAGGAGCAGGGCGTTAGCATGCTAATGTTTGTTAGCGTCACGTGCTTTTAAACGCATAAATGAAGTGAGCGTTTCATGTTGGAGCCGTGAAGAGTTTAAAATGCATTTGTTTGGTTAATTCACGTTTCAAAACAGTCAAAATCAGGTACAGCGCCTTTAACTGTGAATTGCAAATGGATCAGTATCAAAATATGAAACATTTCGCACAAAGGTCTTCCATCTTTTTGGTTGTAATCCAAAGTTACTGTGGCAAAATGGTACATTGAAATACAACACAAATGTCACAAAGAATCTAACTTGGTTGAAATGATGATAATATTAATCTTGCTTTGAAGAATCTACTTGGTGATATTTTTGATGTGGTGTCCTCAACATTAGCTGGTGATGTGAAGCTCACTGGAGGCTCTGTCTGAAGCTCCGTTACTCCCACACTACAGCAGGGGAGCTGTTGCAGCCGCGAGCTAGCATTAGCATTAGCCAACTGCCTTTCAGTTAGCCACGATCGCGTTACTTTTAATGGCGGTTGGCAGCCAACTGAAAAGGCACATATACCGCCACCTACTGGAGATATACGTCGTCAAAGTATGTGTTTTACGCCCTAAAGTCAAAAAAATAATAATAAAGGTAGAGAGAGAAAGAGAGAGGAAGAGAAGGAAAAAGAGCATCACCTTTTTGTGTTCATGGCTAACTGAAAGACAGTTGGCTAATGCTAATGGCGTTGTTGATGATGTCACAAAACATCAAACTGTAACTATAGAAACAGCGGTTCCGTTCCTTTGTGATGATGTCACACGTGGATCTACTTCTAAGTGTAATCTTCTCTCTCTCGCCCTTTCCCTCTCTCTCTTTCCCTCTCTCTCTCTTTCTTCCCATTTCCTTTCTTTTCTTTCTTTTTTTTTTTTTTTTTTACAGTGCAGCGTAAAACACAAACTGTGAAGACGTACAACTACAGCGGGTGGCGGTAAATGCACCTTTTCAGTTGGCTGCCAACCGCCATTAAAAATAACACAACAACAACAACTTTGAAGGGCACGACACGTCGGTCAGAAAACTACGACAAACATTGTACAAACATACATTTGACCCAGAGGGAGAGATGTTCACTCAGCAGTTTGTGCAATGGGAGAACACACCCATGAACACACACACTCCTCAGGTCACAGGGGAGAAGGAGAGCCAGACCTCCAGAGAATATCAGCACAAACAGAACGTGGAGCTGAGAGGGCAGTTGGAGATGCAGAAGGACGAGAGCAAAGCCTTCCAAAAAGATATGCTCAAAATAATCAGTGGAATTAAAACTCTGTCCCAAGCACAGTTTGAAGAGTGGAAGAAGATTTTCCAGAAACAGCATGAGGAGGAGACCAGTCTTCTGCTAGAGGAGAAGGCAGAGGCCTTTAGTGCGCTGAAGAGGAAAGTCAGGGAAGCCATGGAGGAGGAAAAAGATGAACTGAACGCATTCATATCCAAACTAAATGGAGAAGTACAAAGAACAAAAAGGCAACTCCAAGGTCTCCTGGATACAACCACACAGATGACCCATCAGATGGAAGCTCTGAAACAGAACCTAAAAGAGGAGCAAATGGAGAAGGTTCTGAAGCGTCAGGTGCTCCGTCTACAGAGCTCTCTTAACCAGCAGGAACAGACCTCCAAAGCAGCTCAGAACTGTGGAGAACAAGTGAAGAGACCGACGCTGTACATAAAAGTGGACACGCTCAAATCTGTCCTGGACCAAGAGAAGTTTTCCACCAGAGGGGTTCAGCGCCAACTGGAGCTGCAGGAGAGAGAGAGTCAGGAGCTGGAGAAGAAAGAACCCTTTCTGACATTCACCCAGACCGAGCAGAGGAGCATCATCAGCGAGGGTGACAGCAAACTCCAAACCCTGCAGGACGAGAAGGTCGGGCTGGAGTCTGTAGTGAAAGAACTCCGCTGCAGAGTGACAGAGCAGGAGGAGATGATACAGGAGCAGCAGGCCAGGACTCAAACCCTGAACCAGAACCTTCAAACCGAGAGGGTCACGTTTAAATACATCATCGAAAAATGCCACGCTGCTCATGTCTCTGCTCTGGCACAAATAAACGAGCTAACAAAGCAGGTGAAGGTCAGCAGCCAGGAGAACGAGAGCCTCAGGAACAGCCTTAAAGAACAGCTGAGGACTGTAGAGCAGAAGATAGATGAGACTAACTCTGCCCTGAAGCAAGAGAACAAAGCGCTCCAGGAAACTCTGGCCATAAACGAGGAGCTGAGAGAGCAGTTGAAGATGCAGAAGGAGGAGAAACAGGCCTTCCAAAAAGATATGCTCAAAATAATCGGGGGATTAAAAAATCGGCCCCAAATCCAGTTTGAGAAGTGGAAAGAAAATATCCTGAAACAGCACGAAGAGGAGCTCAGACTTCTGCTAGAGGAGAAGGCCTCGGCCTTCAGTGCACTGAAGAAGGACGCCAGTAAAGCCGTGCTGAAGGAAAAGGATGAACTGAACACAGTCATATCCAAACTCAAGGGAGAAGAACAAAGAACAAAACGGCAACTCCAGAATCTCCTGGACACAATCACACGGATGACCCATAAGGTGGCAGCTCTTAAACAGAACCTGAAAGAGGAGCAAGTGGAGAAGGAGGTTCTGAAAAAGACCAACTCTGCCCTGAAGCAAGAGAACAAAGATCTCCGGGAAACTCTGGCCATAAACGAGAGGAGGCAGGAGAGAGTCAAGCAGAAGAAGAGGAGGAGGAGGTGGTGCTTCAGACGCACGTAGACTCCTGCAGCCAGAGATGTTCCACGTGCTTTTCAAGACTAACTGACCATTATGCAGTCACTATTAGTTCTCGTAGCAACAACTATTATCAGTTCTCACTACAAGAGAACTCGTGGTGAGAACTACGTAGTAAGTGGCTGCATAATGCCTTACAGTCACTCACAATGAAGAACTACCAGAACTAATAGTGACTGCGTAATGCATTACACAGTCACTATCAGATGTGTTTTAAATGAAAAAGGCTGATTGCCAGAACAGAAGTCATGCACTCATTTCCTCAACACACAAATACATCAAGAAAAGAAAGGTAATCAGTCCAAAAAGTCTGTACCAGGGACAAATGTGAGTAAGGTAAGCTAAGGTAAACTATGGTAAGGTAAAGTAAGGTAAAGTAAGCTAACGTAAACTAAGGTAAGGTAAGGTAACGTAAGCTAAGATAAGCTAAAGCAAGCTAAGGTAAACTAAGCTAAGCTAAGCTAAGCTAAGCTAAGGTAAAGTAAGGTAAAGTAAGGTAAAGTAAGTAAAGTAAAGTAAGGTAAAGTAAGGTAAAGTAAGGTAAAGTAAGGTAAATAAGTAAGTAAGGTAAAGTAAGGTAAAGTAAGCTAAGATAAGCTAAAGCAAGCTAAGGTAAACTAAGCTAAGCTAAGCTAAGCTAAGCTAAGTAAGCTAAGGTAAGCTAAGGTAAGCTAAGGTAAGTAAGGTAAAGTAAGGTAAAGTAAGGTAAAGTAAGGTAAAGTAAGCTAAGATAAGATAAGCTAAGGTAAAGTAAGGTAAAGTAAGGTAAAGTAAGCTAAGATAAGCTAAAGCAAGCTAAGGTAAACTAAGGTAAGGTAAGCTAAACTAAGCTAAGGTAAGCTAAGGTAAAGTAAGGTAAAGTAAGCTAAGATAAGCTAAGGTAAAGTAAGGTAAAGTAAGCTAAGATAAGATAAGCTAAGGTAAAGTAAGGTAAAGTAAGGTAAGCTAAGCTAAGGTAAGCTAAGGTAAAGTAAGGTAAAGTAAGGTTAAGTAAGGTAAAAGTAAGCTAAGATAAGATAAGCTAAGGTAAAGTAAGGTAAAGTAAAAGCTAAGTAAGATAAGTAAGTAAAGTAAGGTAAAGTAAGCTAAGATAAGATAAAGCTAAGTTAAAGTAAGGTAAAGTAAGGTAAGTAAAGTAAGCTAAGATAAGCTAAAGCAAGCTAAGGTAAACTAAGGTAAGGTAAGCTAAACTAAGCTAAGGTAAGCTAAGGTAAAGTAAGGTAAAGTAAGCTAAGATAAGCTAAGGTAAAGTAAGGTAAAGTAAGCTAAGATAAGATAAGCTAAGGTAAAGTAAGTAAGGTAAGCTAAGGTAAGCTAAGGTAAGGTAAAGTAAGGTAAAGTAAGGTAAAGTTAAGATAAAGTAAGGTAAAGTAAGGTAAAGTAAGCTAAGATAAGATAAGCTAAGGTAAAGTAAGGTAAAAGTAAGCTAAGATAAGATAAGCTAAGTTAAAGTAAGGTAAAGTAAGGTAAAGTAAGCTAAGATAAGCTAAAGCAAGCTAAGGTAAACTAAGGTAAGGTAAGCTAAACTAAGCTAAGGTACGGTAAGCTAAGCTAAGATAAACTAAGACAAGCTAAGGTAAGGTAAACTAAGACAAGCTAAGGTAAGCTAAACTAAGCTAAGGTACGGTAAGCTAAGCTAAGGTACGGTAAGCTAAGCTAAGGTACGGTAAACTAAGCTAAGGTAAACTAAGCTGCAGTGTTTTCTTCTTTACACGCTCGTCATTTCAGGCACAATCTAACCCTTGAGCAGAGTTGTGGACTTTTATATTTGTCTTTAGATTGTAGGAGCTCTTTTACACTTTAGATGTGTTTTGAGCTTTCACAGGATGCAATTTCCATAACTCACTTTTGACACTTAAATCGATTTTGCCGCTCACTAATAAAACTTGCAAATGCTGTGATTTCATGTGCGTCCACAGAAAATATGTGACACATCCGCTGGCTCTGATTCAACCAAATTGTCAACGCCGGTAAATGCCGTTTTCTGAAAGGGTTGATTTGCTAATATCACAAACATATCAGTTTAACCTTGTATCCACGGCAACATGAGGGTTTTCTGAGGACTCAAAGGCGTTATTTCAGTTTGCAGCTGTGCACTCTGATGTGGGAGATTATAGAGAGTTGAAATTCTGTCACTCAAGCTTACTCTACACAAAGGTAACACCATCAGGCCACGTTACAGGTCAGATCTGTGGAGAGACGAGCCAGCTCACAGTAAGAATGCGGGTTTTTGAAGGTGTTTTTTCCGAGTGCTGCGGAACATTACATGATCATTGGACAAGATGGAACGCGGACATTTGCAGCTTCTCATCAAACTCTTGACTCGATCATGTGACAAACCGCCATGTTTCCAGCGACGCTGACGTAACTGTTGAGCGGAAAAAGGATGCAAAACCAGGCTGGCAGAGCACGAGAGCGTAACGACATCAAGAAAAGTGACATTAATGCAGAAAAGGTTGAAGATAAACAACAGAAGACTTTAACTACGTCTCATAAAGCCCCAAACGTGGACTTACGCTCGGCTTTAGGGTTAAAAGGTGTCATTGAGAAACT
The DNA here is from genome assembly GCA_015082035.1 of Chaenogobius annularis. Lineage (NCBI taxonomy): Eukaryota > Metazoa > Chordata > Actinopteri > Gobiiformes > Gobiidae > Chaenogobius > Chaenogobius annularis. The sequence goes on from BJKM01000525.1 coordinate 148,007, forward strand.
TTACAGCGCTTTACAATGAGATTCCTTAGTAAACTGTTTATAAGGCATTTTATTGCACAAATTATTCCTGCACAAGCACTTAAGAGACAATTATCAGCATTTAGAGGCTTTACACTACATTATAGACGTATACATGAATTAAAAATATCAAAGCTGCTTGTTAAACTGTTTTCAATAGTGATAAATGCGATCCCTTAAAAACACATAGTTTGCTCCTTTATGCATTATGAATAGTTTACGTCAGACACCAAAGAGCTCCAAGGCAAACGGAGAAAATGCCGCCAGAAAAGTTCCATGATTGCATCTCTGACTCGTTTGAATATTGGCTCGTCTCAGAAGATCCACACGCGGCTCACTGTCCAACTCTCACCAGCCCATTCTGAAAGTAACTTTGCTTTTTGAGTCTCTTCTTACTTGCAGATTTCCCAAATTCTCCCGTGGGCCAGTGTCGAGCCTTGTTTTAATCCAATAAAGTGTGTTTTTTGTGTCTGTGAAAAGCGTTTGTAATCAGATTGCTTTTCTGATTGAGTTCTCGTTCTGAATTCCCCGAACAATCATTTCTGGCTCAATGTTTGGACCGGTGGATTTGAAGAGACCCGTTTTGTGCAGCAACCTCCCAAACAACTCCCCGTCATTTTGTGAACTTTAGAGTGAGACGCGTTTAGCCCGCAAACCCAATGAAACAGGCTGATCCATTTTACCCACGATCCTTAGAGGCATCAGTGTCAGCAGGATGAGTGGCTTCATAAAGGCACAGCGCCAACAGGCTAACAGGCTAATGCTGTGTGCAGAGGGGGGCATCCATCTCACCTGTCTCAGGGCCGACGCGGCGCCGCTGACGCCGTGTGGCAGTGGACCATAGTTTAAAGCAGGGCATGCTCAACGTCAGGCCCGGGGGCCAAATCAGGCCCTTTAAAGTGCCCATGACAGGTTTTTACTATTTTCCAATTTTGACTTTATCTGGTGTATTTAAACCTGTCGTACATATAAATGATACTTTTACACAGATCGAGCGGGTATTTGTGGAGAAAACTTTGAAAAATTTGTAGAAAATGACAGGAAGTGACATCACAGCAGGGAGACTCATTCCAGACAAAGTTTATGCAGAATTTAAACCAAAAAACAACTCTTTTGACTCTAAACAAGAATTCAACAAAATAAAGTCGCTCTCATTTATTTTTATTTGTCAAATATAAAAAATTGTCACATTAGATGAGTTTTGGCCCAGTGTTTGCTGGGTAATGTCCTATTGTGATGTCATCAATTACAAACAGGAAGTGAAATCATACACCTGAAAAATGTGCTCTGAAGCGGGGCCTGAAGCGTGGCCTGAAGCGGGGGCCTGAAGCGGGGGCCTGAAGCGGGGGCCTGAAGCGTGGCCTGAAGCGGGGCGGCGGCCTGAAGCGGGGCCTGAAGCAGGTTGGCAGGGCCTGAAAGCGTGGCCTGAAAGGGGGGCCTGAAGGGCCTGAAGCGGGGGCTGAAGCGGGGGCCTGAAGCGGGGGCCTAAAGCGGGGGCCTGAAGCGGGGCTGAATGCGGCCTGACGGGTGGCCTGAAGGCGGGCCTGAAAGCGGGGGCCTGAAGCCGTGGCCTGAAGGGGCCTGAAGCGGGGGCCTGAAGCGTGGCCTGAAGCGGGGCCTGAAGCGGGGGCCTGAAGCGGGGCCTGAAGCGGGGGCCTGAAGGCGGGCCTGAGCGGCCTGAAGGGCCTGAAGCGGGGCCTGAAGCGGTGCGGCCTGAAGCGGGCGCCTGAAGGGGGCCTGAAGCGGGCCTGAAGCGGCCTGAAGCGGGGCCTGAAGCGGGGCTGGGGGCCTGAAGCGCGGGCCTTGAAAGCGGGGGCCTGAAGCGGGGCTGAAGCGGGGCCTGAAGCGGCGCCTGAAGCGGGGCCTGAAGCGGGGAAGCGGGGCTGAAGCGGGGCCTGAAGCGGGGCCTGAAGCGGGGCTGAAGCGGGGCCTCAAGCGGGGCCTCAAGCGGGGCCTCAAGCGGGGCCTGAAGCGGGGGCCTCTTCAGAACGCACCTTTCTGCCATAACCAACTCTCTTCGAAAGTAACGGCTGAAATAGTCGCGTTTCCAACTTTGCGGTGAGGATGAGGTCACATGTCTCACCCTGAACTTCTGCCCGCAGTGATTTCGAGAGAATAAATGTGTTTTAATTGGAGAAATAACATCGACAGCCTTTTGTGATGCACTTCTACGATCAAATGAAAGACTCGATCACAAACCGCGCACACGCACTCACTACGAGAGCTGTGTTTGTGCTAATTAAGCACATATGCACAAATATGGAGTCTGGATAGGTATTTTCGGTACACGTTCCAAACACTAGCAGCAGAAGCAAGATAATACTGTAAGTAGTAGTAATAAGAATGTCTCTAAGTTCAGTAGTATTAGAAGCAGAAGTAATAAAGAGGATGAAGTAGTACTAGTAGTAGAAAAGGCTGCAGTAGTAGTAAAAGAAGACTGACCCTGGTGCAGTTGCTGGCTTTGGGCTCCAGCTCGGACACTTTGGTGATCTGTCGGAGGAAGTCGGACTCCTGCATCCCGGGCTGAGAACCTCTGCGCTTGAACTGGGCTCGAGGGTTGGACAAGATCACCTGCAGGTTCACGGCAAAGCCTGGAGAGAAGCACACACACCAGAGCGTTCAGGTTCAGGTTCAGGTTCAGGTTCAGGTTCAGGTTCAGGTTCAGGTGGCAGAGATGGTCAGGACAGAATGTGGCCTTGGATCTAATCTGCACGGCCCACACGTCACAGTGAAGTGATGAAACCAGATCAGAGCCATCAAGTAGACAAGAGCGCTCGTGTGGAGGATATAAAAACCTGGAAGAGACTTAATTATCTGCTTCTTAACCCTGAAAAAGCCGAAGTCGTTGTACAAGGCCCTAAAGGTCTGCGAGACCCTTTCATCTGAGCAGAAAGTCCCACTGGACATGGTCAGTGAAACCTTCTTTGTCTTCTTCTTCTTTGGTGTTTTATGGCGGTCCATAAAGTGTTACATTACCGCCACCTACTGTAGTTGTACGTCTTCAAAGTATGTGTTTGAAGAATATTGGGTATTGGGTATGGACATTTCTGGTCGTGTTAAATATGGACGACATCATCTGCGTAACAGGCCAGTTTATGTTTATTGAGATGAGATATTGTGTCATACATTGGGCCGATGGTTCAAGGCGAACAAAAGGGGGGACCAAGAGCAACCCTGTCTCACCCCTCATTCCAAAGTCAAGTCATGTGACCGTTCATTTTGATTCTTGATGTTGGGCCTTTGTAAAAGAGCCTCAATATTTTGTATTATTAAATCCTCTGTTTTAAATTTGCACTTTAAATAAATAAAGCCGGAAAACAGAAGCAAAAGCGCTTTCAGCATCCAAACTTATTATTTACGGCTTTGTTTTGTTTGGAAACCTTGGAGTCTTATTTGACCAGGAGCTCTCGTTCACCGCGCATATAAAAACAGCCGGTTTCCATCTGCGCGATGAAGCTAAAAGCAGAACAAATGCTGCCTAAAAAGGTGATGCTGCAATCGTATTTGTGACTCCGTAAAGCTCCATTAAAACAACGCGTTGGAGCGGCTCAGAGTGCGGCAGCGCGCGAGAGGGATTCCCAAACACGAACAAAGCGCTGCGATGTAAATAACGTCGCCGGCGCTGCAGGGAAGAGCGCGCGGAGCGGGAGGGAGGTCCTTTTCTTCACAGTTGGATGTGCGAGTTGTGTGCGTGTTGCTGGAGCGAGCGCTTCTGAACACGGGCGCGGATCGCAGTTTCACGCAAAGTATCAGTAATAGCGCGTCGCAAAAAACCACAGGAAACCACGACGGATAAAAAGGGTACGTGTGTGTGTGTGTGTGTGTGTGTGTGTGAAGATTGGCCCCGCCCTCGCGCAGGCAGGTACAGCTGGGAGTTCATGTGCGGAAACTGTAAACGCCCCCTAGCGACTGATTGTGGAAATGTCTGAAGGTAATAGACCATTGCCCGGTGTGTGTTCCCCTCCGAAGGCCCATAGTTCAAGACCAGGCTCCAGTCTCCGCCCCCCCCAGGCTGAAGACCGGATCGCGGCGGATGCAGAAGCGCCGGGGATCGCATTTAGAACGCCATCATTATCTGCCGCCAAACGCATTAGCGCGCCTAATGATGATGACACGGCGGAGGGGAGCGCATTGTCCACCGGGGGTCCGTCGTTACGCTGGGATCTGATGTGTGTGGTGTATTACAGGGGGAGTGGGGGGCAGGGGGGGAGAGTGCGCCGAGTAAATGCGCTGGGTCTGAATTGGTTCGGTGAAATGAGCGAGTTAGGATAAGGTCTCAAATATGAGTTGAGTTCGTTAGGGGATGAAGAGCTATAGTGATGTCGCTTCTGGCCACCCTTTCTGCTCGTCGTATATGGTTCGTTAGTTGCGTCGTCTCAAAAGTGTTTGACAGTGTTCGTGCCCTCGTTCCAGACAGATTCGTGGCTCGTGTCATTTACGTAAAGGAGCGTTAACTGGTATGGATCATCTGCGCTGAAAACGGCCTCAAACTTCGCCAAATGTTCACTCTCCCTCTGAGCCCCAGGATTGACCTTGATGGTAAAACGCTAAGCCATCTGCGCTCGCTACTGAGTGACAAATACTTTACGTGGCAAATCTTAGTGCAGCGCGCTAGGCTTCTATAAATGAGACTCGCCGACTGTAAATGAAGACCAACCGACGCCTATGACTCCACACATACGCACTTAGCACTGGTGACAGCCCCAAAAATTGCTCTTTAGGCGAATCTTGATCGAGTTGCGAAATAAAACTCATTGAACAGCCACACACGGCGTCAACCAATCAAACTCTGTGTTGCTGTCTTATTGGCTTTTTTGGGCGCGCAGATTTTGTTCTTTTGGGTCCCCCTTCGTCTCCCCCTCGTGTCTGCCCCCCTCGTCTCCCCCTCGTCTCCCCCCTTCGTCTCCCCTCGTCTCCCCCGTCGTCTCCCCCGCTCCCTCTGTCTTTCTCTCGTCTTGTTTCCTTTTCTTTTTCTCTAAATCTTTGTTTTTTCTGTAAATTCTCATCTCTCTTTCCTCTCTTTTGTCTTGATGCTTCGTTCTTGACCTCCCCCTTCCCCCACTGCGTCTCTCTCTCTCCGCCCCTCTCTTCTCTCCCCCCTCTCTTCTCTCTCCCCTCTCTCTCTCTCTAGCTCCCTCTCTCTCTCCCGTCCCCGTCTCTTTCTCTCCCCCTCTATCTTCTCCCCTCGCGTCCTCTCTCCCCTCTTCTTCTCTCTCCCCTCTCTCTCTGCTCCCTCTCTCTGCCCCTGCTCGTCTCTCTCTCTCCCGCTCTCTCTCTCGCCACTTCCTCTGCTCTCTCTCTCCCCCTCTCTCTCTGCCCTCCCCTTCTCCCCCTCGTCATCTCCCCCTCTCTCTCTCTCTCTCCCCTACTCCTCTCTCTCTCTCCCCCCTCGTCTCTCTCTCTCCCCTCGTCTCGTCTCCCCTCTCTCTCGGCCCCTTCGTCTCGCCCCAGCTCTTATCTCATCTTCATCCCCTCTCCTTCTGCATCCCCTTCCCTCTCGTCCTCTCTCTCTATACTACCCTCCCCTCTCTGTCTTCTCTGCCTCGCCCCCTATAATCTGCTCTCTCTCCCTCCCTTCCTCTCTCATCCCCTCTCTCTCTCCCGCCCGTCTCTCCTCTCTCTCTCCCTCCTCCTTCGCTCGCCTGCCCTCTCTCCTCTCTTCCGTCTCTCCGTCGGCTCCACCTCTGCTCTCTCCCTCCCTCTCCTGCCTCTCTTCGCTCTCCTATCACTGCGTGACTCCTCTCTCGTCTCCCTCTCAGCGCTTCTCCTCGCCTTCTCACCTGACGACCTCAAACCTCCTCCTCTTTCCTCTCCCTCCATAGCAGAAGGGCCGGACGACGTCACCCTGCTGTGCTCTCGCTGGAGCTCTCTTTGACTACTTCTCCTCTTCTCTCACCTCCCCTCACCTCCCATTACGTTCCCTCAGAACTCTCTCTATCTTCGTCCCTGTATCTCTTGGAAAGACAGTTTTCGGACACTTTGTGCATCTCTATTACTGTAACCCCGCTTTCTCTAGTTCAGCGAGTCCTTCCTCATTATCAGAGGGCGGACATCCGGTGTCAACATATTCCCCAGGAAAGACCCGGCTCGGCCTGTTGTCAAAATCCGTGAACCCCACTCCTGGACAGAACTGCGTCGCTTTACGTCGAGCAAATGACCAGCTTCAAATACTTAATTGTGATGTACACGATATGTTCGACGTAGAGTGCGATGCATATTGCGCTGGGGTTTCATCTCTCCTGCAAAGCCCCTTCGTCTTCCAGTGGGAGCATGCCTAGCTATGTCAGACTCAAGTCGGAGGAGGAGCTGGATATAGAGCTCGCAGCGCAGATAGGTCAGAAATAGAGCACATCCCAAATTGCTTTCTAAACGGATCTTTATCTATGTCTCGGAGCGATATCTCTGTTCACATCACACATTCACCAGGATGTATGACGCTGGTGCTCACTAATTTTTGTCGAACAGTAATCGCTCGCATCGGGGCTGATCCAGACAGGAGGGGTCCACGAGCGGTGGAGAGTCCAAGGTTATTCATGTAGGCGGTCTTTGGATTGCTTTAAGACTGTTCCGCTTCTTTTTGGTGGAAAGGTTTGAGGCAGCCAAGCCATTTATATTTCTTTCCTATTATTAGATATAGTTCGTCTCTCGTATTTTCTGAGCCGAGACCCGCCGTCGTCTGCCTACTTGTCTCCCCCTCGTCTTTCTCCCCCTTCTCATCCCCTGCGCTCCCTTTCTGCGTCTCCGTGTCCGCCGCCTGTCGCCAGTTCGCCCCCAATATCGCCCTCTGTTAAGATCCACCTGTGAGTGCGGTCATATCCGCCTCCTCCCCTCGCTCTCTTTTCACCCGTACCTGTGCTTGCACACAGAAGGGCGCGCCCTGCTGTGTGCTGACTCATTCTATGAGGTCGGACTTTATACCTTGCCAGTCATCTCCCCGTTCATAGGATCCTCTCCTCACTCAGACCGCTCTCACTACACAGAAAGAGCGCCACCCCTGCTGTGGTGCGCTGACTCTCTTTGATACTGTTCTACCCGCCTCGGCTCAGCTTCCATCCATTCATTAAACCAATTGGCCATGTTCTTCTGTTTTGAGCTACATTAATACATAGCAATACCAACTGCGTGAGAATAGTTGAAAATATTTGTTGGTTATGGGGACAACATCTGCCCTCGTGATGTCTTATTGGTACAGTGGAATGAAGGTTTCCCTACGCGTAATTTCTTAGCGGCTACGCTTTTAAAATACATTCAGTCAGAGGTTTTAGAGCCTTACACCCTTGCAGTGTAAAAGTTAGCTCAACAAGAACATGACAACTTTGGTTTTAATGGTGAGATAAAGTGAAGGAGGTCAAAAATGATCTCTGAGCAAGTTCTTGATCAAATTCTACAGAAAGCAGAAGATGTTTATATGATGCGGCAATAAAGAAAGGAGGATGAATGAACGAACATGTCTCCTGGGAAATGTTTCCACACGTGCGGCATTAACCTCAAATCTCTGCTTTTGACTTAGCTCCAAAAATCCGCTGCGACAGAGAGACTGGCGATGGGTGGCTCGCCTCCTTGCACAGAACTGACGACTGTAACTGGTCCTTGCAAGCGTCGCACCCGTGCTTTTTCTCCGACGGATCGTACAGACGGTATTTGTGTTGCTGAATATCCTTTTTTTTAGCAGATTCAAACGGTAGTGAAAATTCCGTTCTTCTCGTTTACGTTTCCCGTCGTCGGGGTGGTCACGAGAAATTCCACCGTTTTGAACACGCGAGCGCAAGAGAAAAGCCCGAGGACGGTGGGAATTTGGCCCAGACGCGTATCGATCGGTGTCTGTGTCTGCGGCGATGCGAGATCCTGTTTGTGTGGTCCGTTGGTTCTGGACCGGAGCCAGGTCTAAATCTGGTCCTGGTTTTAGTTCTGGGTTTTGGTGCTCTGTGGGATCGCCTTCCACGAACTGGCTGTGGAAAATGAAGTCGGGAAATCAAGCGGGCGTAAACAGGACGGACCGAGCCAATCCAGGTCCAGGTCTGAACCGGGTCCTGGAACCGGGTCTGAACTCGGATCTGGTCTGAACAAGGACAGCAACCAGGTCTAACCCAGGTCCTGAACGAGGTCTGAACAAGGTTCTGAAAGCATGCTCAAATCAGGACAAAACCAGGACAAAAACCAGGTCTAAAGCCGGTCTGTCATGAGACTAAACCAGGTCTAAAGCAGGTCTGTTCATGCGAGACTAAACCAGGTCTAAAAGCGGGTCTGTCACGAGACTAAACCAGGTCTAAAGCAGGTCTGTCACGAGACTAAACCAGGTCTAAAAGCAGGGTCTGTCACGAGACTAAACCAGGTCTAAAGCAGGTCTGTCATGAACTAAACCAGGTCTAAAGCAGGTCTGTCATGAGACTAAACCAGGTCTAAAGAGGTCTGTCCAAACTGTCAAACAGGTCTAAAGCAGGTCTGTCATACTAAACCAGGTCTAAAGAGGTCTGTCTAACCAAACTAAACCAGGTCTAAAGCAGGTCTGTCAGAGACTAAACCAGGTCTAAAGCAGGTTGTCACGAGACTAAACCAGGTCTAAAGCAAGGTCTGTCACGAGACTAAAACCAGGTCTAAAGCTCTAAAGCTAAACCAGGTCTAAAGCAGGTCTGTCAGAGACTAAACCAGGTCTAAACAGGTCTGTCAGCTAAACCAGGTCTAAAGCAGGTCTGTCAGAACTAACCGGTCAGGTCTAAAGCAAAGCAGGTCTGTCACGACACTAAACCAGGTCTAAAGCAGGTCTGTCACGAGACTAACCAGTCTAGAAAAACCGGCAGGTCTGTCACGAGACTAAACCAGGTCTAAAGCAGTCTGTCACGAGACTAAAACCAGGTTAAAGAGGTCTGTCACCTAAAACCAGTAAACAGTCTGTCAGGTAAACTCTAACAGCAGGTCTGTACATGAGACTCAGAACCAGGTCTAAAGCAGGTCTGTCACGAGACTCTGTCAGAGACTAAACAGGTCTAGACTAAACCAGGTCTAAAGCAGGTCTGTCATCGAGACTTAAACCAGGTCTAAAGCAGGTCTGGCATCGTAGACTAAACCAGGTCTAAAGTCTGTCAACACCCCGGTCTAGTCTGCTACGAGACTAAACCAGGTCTAATAAGGGAGGTCTGTCAGGAACTAGAACAGTCTAAGACAGGTGATTCTGTCACGATGACAAAGCCAAGTCCAAAAGCAGGTCTGTACGAGACTGAATCAGGTACTAAAAGCGAGGTCTGTCACGAGACTAAACCAGGTCTAAACAGGTCTGTCACGAGACTAAACCAGGTCTAAAGCAGGTCTGTCATGAGACTAAACCAGGTCTAGCAGGTCTGTTCAGCGATGAACTAAACGCTAGGTCTAAAGCGCGGGTCCTGTCACGGAGACTGTGAAACCAGGTTCTAAAGCAAGGTCTGTCATGAGACTAGAACCAGGTCTAAAGCAGGTCTGGTCACGAGACTAAACCAGTCTAAAGCAGGTCTGTTCAAGCGATTTACTAAACCAGGTCTAAAGCAGTGTCTGGGGTCACGGAGACTGAAACCAGGTCTAAAGCAGGTCTGTCACGAGACTAAACCAGGTCTAAAGCAGGTCTAAAGTCTACGAGACTAAACCAGGTCTAAAGCAGGTCTAACTAAACCAGGTCTAAAGCAGGAGACTAAACTCAAAGCAGGACTGTCGCAGGTGGTTCAAGAGACTAGTGAACCAGGTCTAAAGCAGGTCTGTCACGGAGACTAAACGGCAGGTTCTAAAGGCAGGGTCTGTAAAGAGACTTAAATCCAGGTTCTAAAGCAGGTCTGGTCCATGAGACTACCAGGTCTAAAGGACAGGTTTGTGTCACGAACTGTCACCCCAGGTCTAAAGGCAGGTCTGTCACGAAATCAACCAGTCTAAAAGGCAGGTCTTGTCAAGAGACTGAAACGCGAGTTAAAGCAGTTTCTGTCACGAGAGCTTACCAGGTCTAAAGCGGTCTGTCACGAGACTGAATCTAGGTCTAAAGGCAGGTCTGTCAGACGAGCTAAACCAGAGGTCTAGAACAAGCGAGGTCTGTGCACGACACTGAAACCAGTCCTAAAAAGCGAGCGTCTGGTCATCGAACTAAACAAGGTACTAGAAGCGGTCTGTTCTCGAGACTACCAGGTCTAAAGCAGTTCGATCTGTCCGAGACTACCAGGTCTATAAGCAGGTCTGTCACGAGACTAAACCAGGTCTAAAGCAGGGTCTGTCACGAGACTAAACCAGGTCTAAAGCAGGTCTGTCACGGAGACTAAACGCCAGGTCTAAAGCGCAGGTCTGATCAGATAAACCGCTAAGCAGTCTAAACAACCAGTCTAAAGCGAGGTCTGTCACGACACTGAACCATGGGGTCTATAAGCAGTCTGGTCACGTGAGACTAACAGGTCCTAAAGCGGGTCTGGTCACACGAGACAAACCAGTCTAAAGCAAGGTCTGTCACGGCAATCAAGTCTTAAACAGTTGTCCGATAAATTAGGTCTGTCAGCAGACTAAACCAGGTCTAAAGCAGGTCTGTCACGAGACTAAACCAGGTCTAAAGCAAGAGTCTGTCAGAGACCTAAACGTCAGGTAAACCAGGTCTAAAGGCAGGTACTGTCACGAGACTAAACCAGCTTCTAAGCAGGTCTGAGTCACAGTGAGGCAAGGCGTTTACGATTAATCCAGGTCTAAAGGGGTACTGTCACGAGACTTTAAACCAGGTCCTAAAGGCTGTCAGGGTCTGTCACGACACTAAACCAGGTCTAAAGCAGGTCTGTCACGAGACTAAACCAGGTCTAAAGCAGGTCTGTCACGATAAGGCTAAAGCAGTCGCAACTAAAGCCAGGTCCTAAAGCAGGTCTGTCACGAGACCTAAACCAGGTCTAAGAGCGTACTGTCAGCGAACTAAACCAGGTCTAAGCAGGTCTGTCAGAGACTAAACAGTCTAAGCAGTCCACGACACAAACCTAGGTCTAAAGCAGTCTTGTCTAGTAGAGCTAAAAACCAGGTCTTAAAGCAGGTTGGCACTACCAGTCTTAGGTCTATACGAGACTCCAGTATAAACAGCTTCACAGGACTACAGTCTAAGGCTGCTAGTGTCCGTAAGCTCGATGAGACGTGATAGCCCAGTCTAAGCCAGGTCTTCATTGATTGAACTAAACCAGGTCTAAAAGCCAGTTGCTGAACTAAACCGTCTAGAGGCGTCACTGAGAGCTAAACCAGGTGCTAAAGCCCAGGTCTGCTCATGCAGATCAGAAACGCAGAGTATAAAGCAAGGTCCTTGGTCATTGATAGACGCTAAAACCAGGTCTAAAGCAGGTCTGTCATGAGTTACTAAACCAGGTCTAAAGCAGGTCTGTCCATGAGACTAAACCAGGTCTAAGTCAGTCTGTCATGAGTACTAAACCAGGCTCTAAAGCAGGCTGTCACGAGACTAAACCAGTTCTAAACAGGTCTTCACGAGACTAAACGCAGTCTAAAGCAGGTCTGTCAGCGAGACTAAACCAGGTCTAAAGCAGGTCTGTCATGAGACTAAACCAGGTCTAAAGCAGGTCTGTCACTAAACCAGGTCTAAAGAGTCTGTCACGAGACTAAACCAGGTCTAAAGCAGGTCTGTCACGCAGACTAAACCAGGTCTAAAGCAGTGTCTGTCATGAGACTAAACCAGGTCTAAAGCAGGTCTGTCATGGAGACTAAACCAGGTCTAAAGCAGGTCTGTCACGAGACTAAACCAGGTCTAAAGCAGGTCTGTCATGAGACTAAACCAGGTCTAAAGCAGGTCTGTCACGAGACTAAACCAGGTCTAAAGCAGGTCTGTCAAGACTAAACCAGGTCTAAAGCTAGAGTCTGTCATGAGACTAAACCAGGTCTAAAGCCAGGTCTGTCATAAACCAGGTCTAAAGCAGGTCTGTCACGAGACTAAACCAGGTCTAAAGCAGGTCTGTCACGAGACTAAACCAGGTCTAAAGCAGGTCTGTCACGAGACTAAACCAGGTCTAAAGCAGGGTCTGTCCCAGAGACTAAACCAGGTCTAAAGCGAGGCTCTGTCACGAGACTAAACCAGGTCTAAAGCAAAGGTCTGTCATGAGACTAAACCAGGTCTAAAGCCGGTCTGTCATGAGACTAAACCAGGTCTAAAGCAGGTCTGTCATGAGACTAAAAGGTCCAGGTCTAAAGCAGGTCTGTCATGAGACTAAACCAGGTCTAAAGCAGGTCTGACAGGAGCGACCGGTCTGCGGTCTGTCATCGTAGACTAAAACCAAGGTCTAAAGCCGGTCTGTCATGAGACTAAACCAGGTCTAAAGCAGGTCTGTCATGAGACTAAACGCAGGTCTAAAGCAGGTCTGTCACGAACTAAACCTAGGGTCTAAAGCCGGTCTGTCATGAGACTAAACCAGGTCTAAAGCAGGTCTGTCACGAAGACCGATCCTTAAAGCCGCAGGTTCTAAAAGCAGGTCTGTCATGAGACTAAACGCAGGTCTAAAGCAGGTCTGTATGAGACTAAACCAGGTCTAAAGCCGGTCTGTCATGAGACTTAACCAGGTCTAAACCGCCTATGAGCCGGTCGCGTGTCATGAGACTAAACCAGGTCTAACCTGACACTGATGACGGCGGCTCCTCACAAAATCTGCACTAAATCAGGACTGATCTGGGTCTAAACGGAACTGGACCTGGTCTTAACTCAGGACTCGGTCCGGGACCAAATCCTGATCTACAATCGCGATGTCGCCCCACTCTTAACGAGAACGCCCCCGTTTGGAGAAGCTTTGACCCTTTCGGTCGTCACAAACGCCAGTAAACTTTACAGCTCCTCATGTCTTTTCCCCCCCTCTTCCTCCTCTTTCTCTCCTCTTCCCCCTCTTCCTCCTCTTTCTCTCCTCTTCCCCCTCTTCCTCCTCTTTCTCTCCTCTTCTCTCCTCTTCCCTCCTCTTTCTCTCCTCTTTTCTCTCCTCTTCCTCCTCTTTCTCTCGCCTCTTTCTCTCTTCCTCCCTCTTTCCTCTCTCTTCGTTGCTCTCCTCTTCCTCCTTTCTCTCCTCTTCCTCTCTCGCTCTTTCTCCTCTCTTTCTCTCCGTTGTTTTCCTGGTCTTCCTCTTCTCTCCTCTTTCTCCCGTGCTCTCTCTTTCGCTCCTCTTCCTCTCGTTCTCGACCATCTCTCCCGTTGCGCTCTTCTTTCTCTCCTCTTTCTCTCCTCTTCCTCTCCTCTTTCTCTCCTCTTCCTCTCCTCGTTCTCTCCTGTTGCTCTCCTCTTCCTCTCCTCGTTCTCTCCTGTTGCTCTCTTCTTTCTCTCCTCTTCCTCTCCTCTTTCTCTCCTGTTGCTCTCTTCTTTCTCTCCTCTTCCTCTCCTCGTTCTCTCCTGTTGCTCTCTTCTTTCTCTCCTCTTCCTCTCCTCGTTCTCTCCTGTTTGGACATCCTCTTTCGACCTCCACACTTCGACCGTCATTAGTGTTGTTTGTTACAGCTCGAAGCTCTGACATGCTTTTCTCTGTTTTTCAGTGAGGGATAAACACAATTGTGAGCGTTCTTCGAGCTCTCGCACTTAAATGTTAACTATTGCATCCAAAGAGAAGACTGGCATGTTACAAGTAAAAGTATGGACCAAAGGGTCAGCAGTTATATAGCAACAAAGATAATTATTATATACATATTTTACATTTTTCAAGCATCACAAATCCTACATTAATTTACATTTATTTAATTGATTTAATATATTTAATTTAATTTAACTTTTTAAATGCAATTGTATTAAATTAAATTAAATTTAATTTAATTTAATTTAATTTTATGTTATTTTATTTCATTTTACCAGGAAAGTCCCACGAAGCTTTAATCAGTGAAGAAATAAAAACTCCTGCCATGGACACAATAATTGGATACCTTTGACGTCCCTAAAAAAAAAAATTTAAAAAAAAATTTAAAAAAGCCATAAACTACACCAACAATCAAATTCTGGACTGACATTATCTGACATATGGAAAATTAAATTGAATGAATGAATAATTATTTTTATTACATATTTTTTAATACAGGGCGAAAACAGTAAATATAAATTCAAAACAAAATGAAGGCATATTTAAATGAAAACAATGGTCCAAAGTCTTTCAAATTTGTCAGTTTCCAAATTGAGTCAACATTTTTTTCCATTTGTTTGATGTCCGTTACCACGACAGCCCAGCCCGTCAGTGATCGTTTGTGTCAACCATTGTTGCCTATTTTTCCTGCCGCCAAAAGAACGTTTGCACTTTGAGACGTTATCTAATTTAAACTTCTGATTAAATTATGACAGATTTCCATTCTTTGAAGATTTTGTCAATGTCAAAACAGATTTATGCTAAATTAGCTTTCTTTTGGGAGATTATTATAAAATGTTTCCTCATCAAAAACACACCCGCAGATGTATTTAAATCCTGTTTAGTAAATCCTCTCCATCTCAGTTCAGAAACCACTCAAAGGTCTCCGGAGCTGTTTTGAAGTCCATGAATCATCTCCAGACGTGAGCATTTCTGCCTCGTTCATCACAGCGGTGTCGGGGCAAGCTAGCTTTTGTTTACATTTCCCCGTGGTAATTCCCTCTGCTGCCTGTGGATGGGAGTTCTAACACAAATCCTGATTAAGGCCCAGATTTACAAAATATGTGTCTGTAATAAAGGCCTCTCTTTTAATCCTACACATGGCCCCCCCCCCCCCCCGTTTTGCCCCCCCCCGTCCCCCGTTTTGCCCTCCCATGTTTTTTTGGGTGTATTTTTGGCGCCGGCGCTGCAGCTCTGTGGAGGTCATTAAGCCCTGGCCGGCTCCTTCTGTCGGCCGCTGTGTCCCAAGTGTGTCCACAGCCTGTTATTGTCGAAAACCAGCACCTGTCAATCAAGCCGCGCTCGACTTTGGGATGACTTCACTCAAGACTCCGCGCACAGACACACACGCGCACACACACACACGCGTGTACACACACACACACGCACACTTAAGAGAGACAGTAGAATACAGAGAGTGCAGTTCTTCGTTTCAGAATAACAGGTTCATAAAATTGGAACATAAACTGGCCCGAGGAGCAGACGGAGCTGTCCGCGGTGCTGAAAACGCGTTGCGGCATTTTGAATCGGCTAATTCTAATTCAAAGCAGCCAAATTAACAGAACAATGATATGAAGATGACGCATTAAGGCAGGTTCAGAGGTCGTCGAAGTAGCAGTCCTGGTTTAGTTGCAGTAAGTTTGGCCGAACACAAGTCGAGTTACTCGTGATCAGATTTCTGGTTTGGTCAGAACGTGACCTTGATGCTTTGGCTGAACTTCTCCACTTTGATAACACATATTCTGCATTATTTGTTTTATTTTTACAGACGTATAAACACGCTCTTGTACCTTTGCTCTTAACAATGTTTGTCCTGAAAACCACACATTACATCATTCAGGCGTTCTCTCATCTGGATTTGGTGTTAGCGCTCCATCTACTGGCAGCAGAGGGAATTACCATGGGGAAATAAACAACGGCTAGCTTGCACGGCATGCAAATGTGAGTTCTCTTTCTTGCAGTGATCTGTGGACTTAAACTCTTTGCTCTTTCATGACACAGATGCATGTTCTGGTCCTTTCCTTTTCACATTCAGTCTTGTGTTCTTCTTTTGTGGTCTTAGTCTATTCAGCCTATTCCACATGTAATTTAATCGAGTTCATTTAGTTTAGTTTAGTTTAGTTTGATATTTTTCAGATTTTTGCATGAGCCGTTACCAAAACAAAGAATATTCCAAACACTGAGCGCTGTCCGCGGTTCTGAAATAATACAACTTGTCCACAATGTCCCATTTGAGCTTTGCCACCAAATGGGCAACTTCCAACTACTTCATAACAATTGAGTTCTCTTTTCAATTCAAGAGATGTAAGAAAAGAAAATGTCCAAAAGCCTTTAAAAATGTTGTTCAACTTGATATAAAACCATGTGTCTTTCATATTTGTTTGCTTTTTTACGTGTCCTTGCACATGTTATATAATGGCTTTAATTAACTGTACCTTTTACCATAAAAACTATTTGAAAATGCTGCAAAAAAGGGCTGATTAAAAAGACATCATCTTTCCAATAAGCTTGTATGAAGTGATATTCCTGCACCTTTCACATTTGTCTGATACTCAAACCTCAGCTGACGACACATTTAATCACCATTTTTCCAGGGTTTGTAAACAGAATCCTAAAAGCTGGTAAAAAAAAGCTCTAATGCATTTTTAACGGGAGAATTAGCGTTAACCTCCAAACGTATCAAAAAAGGAAAAACCTGGTCTGTTTTGGCGACTGACAACCATCCAGTTTACCTGGGCTCCAAACTCAAACCGTATCGAGCAATCAGATTCGCTTATTTCAATGACGCATGTGAAACAGGGGACCTCATTGGTCATCGCCGTTTAAAACAAACTCAAACATCTTTCACGTCAGATTAACAGCGTTTTGAGCTTTTTTTTTTCTTGTCAGTTTTTCCTTGAAACCCATGGTTGTTTTGATTGGCTAATCCACCTGGTAATCACACCCATCTGACCTGTCGGAAATGAAAACAATGACCAGTGACAGTTTTGACACATTTTTTTGTTTTGCACCACAAATCCTACATTTATTTTATTTTATTTTATTTTATTTTATTTTATTTTATTTTATTTTATTTTATTTAATTTTTTATTTATTTATTATTTTATTTATTTATTATTTATTTATTTATTTTATTTTATTTTATTTTATTTTATTATTTTATTTTATTTATTTTATTTATTTTATTTATTTTATTTATTTTATTTATTTTATTTATTTTATTTATTTTTATTTTATTTATTAAGCAGGAAAATCCCACTGAGATTTAAATCAGTGAAGAAATGAAAACTCCTGCCATGGACACAATAAATAGATACTTTTGGAGCAGAATTTACTCTTCGCAGCAAGGATAAAAAAAAATGTCTTTCATAAACTACACCAACAATCAAATTCTGGTCTGACATTATAACTGACTGAAATAAATCATTATTTCTTTTTTCTTTATTATATTATTATTTTTAAACATATTATTACATATTTTTCTATACATATGTTAAAAATAAATAAATGAAGAAAATCCCTGTTCTGTTTGATATATTTAAAAAACGAATGAAAAACATAATAAAACATCAACAACAACATCAATATTCACGTTTTCATTTGCCGTCCTGTTAAAATGAATGTAAACAGAGGGTTTATGTCAGTGCAGGGCTGCGTCTCGCCAATGCTAATCCGCCATATTAGCATGTTAGCATTGACCCGGGCGTAAGCAGGTGCAGCTTCACTCTCATGCTCGTAATTACCGCGCCGAGGTAAATAGCCCTCCGCTTCATTGTCCTGAGGGGCTTTTGTGGCGCCAACGAACAAAACGACAATGCAAACAGAACGGGACACGCTCGCTCGTAGAAACCCATTGTATTAAACACAAAACAAAAAAAAAAAGGCGCCCATGAATACTAATTGAATAAGTTGGGGATGTGTTCGTGATCTGCTCCCATTGTCCCGCGGTTTTCATTAGAGAAGAAACGCTCGGAAAAAACACAAAAGGGCAAACGCGCCGGAGATAATTGTACAGGAGGATGATGTTGCGAGGCGAGGGCGTGTGGGGTGGGGAGGGTGGGTGGGGGGGGGGGAATGAGTGAAAGAGGACAGTAAAGATGGCAGAACTCATGCAGTCGTTGTTTACAAAGGTCAAATGAGAATGTAAAATAAGCAACAATAAATACAGCCAAATACAACGTCGATCGGATCCAAAATGACCTGCACGTTGTCGAGGGAGGGGATTTGGGGGCGCGGACACGGAGCACGCAGCAGGAAACGGCGCATAACTCCACTCCTGTCCCGTTTAATACCATGCCGTGGAACATTCCGGACAAAGCAATGGCATCTCCATGGAGACGAGCGCGTGGCGGAGCTACTAGGAAAGTTACATAGTGCACAATTGTCCAAAATGTCTTTCCATCAGCTGTGAAAAGGCGCTGTACTCGTGGGGTCCCTGAAGCAGCAGCGAGTGATGTGGTGTCACTGTCACACACACACACACACACACACACACACACACTGCCATCACACACACATCCAGTTCAATTAAACCACTATTGCCCACCCATTTCCTCGCGTTCAGTACATTATTTGTCAGGGCAAAGCTTTTGTTTGTTTCCCCATGGTCTTCCCTCTGCTGCCAGTAGGTGGACTTCCAACACCAAAATCCTGACTGTTTAAAGTTTAAAGGCCAATAACAACAAAATAATGCGCAATATGTGACTTTAAAATACACTTTACATTTATTCTACGCAAAAGACTCGAGGTTAATGCTGGTTCCCGAACAGCAGGGGGACCCCCGAACAAGCAGGGGGGCCCCCGAACAACAGGGACCCCGTTAATGCCGAGCGGGCTCCAGAACAGACGACGGAACAGCCTGTACCAGAGCAGCGTTCAGAGCCGAGACCTGACGAGAGGCTTTGTCGTTTGTGGCTCGGGGCAACGTCACATACTTCACTGCAGCTGTCAGTCAAAGAGAGGGGGAGGAGAGAGGAGGGAGGAGGGCGGGGCGATGGAGGGAGGGAGGGAGCGAGGAGAGGAAGAGGAGGCAAGAAGAGGAGGAAGAGGAGGGAGGAGTATTTAAGGGTTCGGATCAATATTTACCAAAAAAAAGTTTTAAAAATATCAGCTGCCGTGAGGAAGAGGAAGGAGAGGTAAAGGGTGAGAGAATGAGAGAAAGAGGGAGAGAGAGAGAAAAACAAGAGAAAGCAACAGGGGAGGAGAAAGGGGGAGAGTTAAGGTGGTGAACGATGTGGAAAGAGAAAGGGGTGGGAAAACGAGAGAAACGAGAGGAGAGAGAGTGACTGGGGAAGGAGAGACGGTGAAAAGAGAGCGAAAATGGAGAGAGAAGGGAAAGAGGGAGAATGGGAGGAGAATGGGAGGAGAAATGGGAGGAGAAGGAGGAGAATGGAGAGGAGATGAAAATGGAGGAGGGCGGTAGAGGTCGAGGGGAAGGAAAGGAAAAGGAGGAGAAGAGGGAAGGGGAGGGAGAGAGAGAGGAAAGGAAAGGAGAAGGAAACAGAGAGAAAAAGAGAGCGAAGAGGAAGGAGCGAGAGGAGGGAAAGAGAGGGAAGAGTAGTGTAGGGAAAAACAGGAAGGCAGCGAGTGAGAGAGGAAAGGGAGGAAGGAGAAAACGGGAGAGAGAAAGATAAGAGAGGAAAAGAGAGTGAGTGAGTGTGCGAGAGTGCTGAGAGTGTGAGGGAGTGTGAGTGTGAGAGAGAGTGTGAGGGAGAGAGAGTGTGAGGGAGAGTGGGAGAGAGAGGAGAGTGAGGAGAGTGAGAGAGGTGAGAGAGAGTGTGAGAGAGTGAGTGTGAGGTGAGAGAGTGTGAGAGAGTGTGAGAGAGAGTGTGAGAGAGAGTGTTGAGAGAGAGAGAGTGTGAGAGAGAGTGAGTGTGAGAGAGAGAGAGTGTGAGAGAGAGTGTGAGAGAGAGAG
>BJKM01000525.1:170000-174955 GCA_015082035.1 Chaenogobius annularis
TATTTTTTAAAAGAAAGGGTCTGTTGTTCAAATGCGCCGTGTTGTTATGGGTCGTTGTTGGCGCTCTTTCTTTTTCTGAGCAAGAAGATTTTTATAAACGGATATGCCACCTCCGATTATATTTGAGAACTGCAATGAACGACTCATCAATAGTCCCAAAGGGTCCCAAAGGGTCCCATTCTTGTGCCGTGCGCTGACATTGTGGGTTTTGTCCACAGAGAGAAACTGCAAACGTAAAGTTGGCAGAATGTACAGAAACCAAAACTGTTGACAAGTGAAAAACCAATACAGTACAGCGTCAATATTTCATTTTTTGACAACAGTAAAGCCCCTGAGCCAATCAGGATTCAGAGCACAATGCACTGTAAAAATATCCGCACTGTAAAAAAAATCCTTGAAGCAGCGAAGCCGTGAAAGATGAAACGCGATATAGCGAGGGACCACCGTAGTTCTTTATTTTATCTTATTTTCCATCCATCTTCTTCTGCTTATCCGGGGCCGGGTCGCGGGGGCAGCAATCTAAGCAGGGACTCCCCGACCTCTCCACTCCCCAGACACTTCCCTCCAGGAACGGATGCCCGAGCCATCTCAGCTGGTCCTCTTGACATGGAGGAGCAGCGGCTCTACTCCGAGCTCCTCCCATGTGACGGAGCTCCTCCTCCTTTCGGTCATTACCCAAAGCACCATAGGTGAGGGTAGGAGCGAGTGACGGGTAAATCGAGAGCTTTGTCTTTGGACTCAGCTCCTTCTTCACCACAAAGGTCCGATGCAGCGGCCGCATCACTGCAGACGCTGCACCGATCCAACTGTCAATCTCACCTTCCATCCTCCCCTCACTCCTGAACAAGACCCCGAGATACTTGAACTCCTCCACTTGGGGTTCGCTCTCTGGCTGTGTTGTGTTCTGTGTTTATTCTTGATGAATAAAACATTGAACAAAAATATAATATATAAAAGAATGACTGAAGTGGCTGTACTCGTGTTGTTTTCAAGCTGTGCTTCGTCTCGTACAAAATCCACTCTGCTGGTATTTGATGCTGCTGTAATAAGCTGTTATTACATCAGCATCTCTAAACGATAATGTGGCGTTATTAGCGCCGGATCAATCTGTTCATTTTAACTCTGCATCAAAACAATCACAATCGCTCATTACGTCTGAGTGATTCACTTAAACTGTGTAATGAATTGATGTTTTATGACTGCAGTGTTACGAGAAAGCAATTTTGAACAAGATGTAGCTTGTATTCGTGAGAGATTAGCCTGGCGATTTCAAAGGTGTTACATTTATCTGTGATATTGTGTCAAACATGGAAGTGTCATAAGTTTTGTCTCAACAACACACCAAGGTCGTCATAAAAAACAAAACACTACATTATTATAAAACTAGTATTAAAACCATAAGACCTTAACGAGATATTGATTTGCTAAATATGCTAAGTACGATGCTAAAGGAATCACATCATCAAGGACAATGATGTTTCCTGAATATATTTTATATAAAGGAGCAAATCATTATCTATGTGGTGTTGAAAATGAAGATTGAAGTCCCCTACCATTATAACCTCCATTACTGACATGACGCTCTCCCATTATAACACAGTGCGTGGAACACACCGGGTGTGTGTATGACAGGAACACAGACACAGACCGCAGTGTGTGTGACGTGCAGAGGGGACGTGATGTGTCTGTGTGGGGGTCAGAGGTCAGACCACATGACGGCAGCGTTTTGACTTCGGACAAACTTTGCGTCAGATTCTCCTAAAATAAGATACAATGAGACAGCAGCTTGTGGGTTCTCCTGCGCCCGGTTTTGAAAAGACAAAACATTAAAGTGCCTCGGACAGGTTTTTACAATTTTCTAATTTTGACTTTATTTTGTGTATTCGTGCCTGCTGTACATATAAATGACAGTTTTACATCAATCAGTATCTGGCGAGAAACCGTTGGAAATCTGTAGAAAATGACAGGAAGTGACATCACACCAGGGACACTCATTCCAGTCAAAGGAATTAGATACTAAAACATTAGATACGTTTTTGCCCCAGTGTTTGCTGGGTAATTTCCTACTGTGATGTCATCAATTACAAACAGGAAGTGAAATTATAAACCTAAAAAATGTGCTTCGCTGGGATAACATTTTTGGGAATTTTTAGCCAAATTTAAAAAATATTTACCTTAAGTGCGTTTTAGTTCAATAAGTCGTCCAACCTGTAGGGGGCACTTTAACGTGACTCCAAAGCACCCTCGTAATTCCCCTCACAAACATCTCATCCATTAAAGGGATGTAAATGCACTGCACTAAACACACGCTTCCTCACACTGGCCCCTCCTCTCACGTCAAGAACATCACGTACGTAACGTTTGGGCCCCGTCTTCTACGAACGCACGCTTTATAAATGAGACCCCTGATCTTAGGGTTCCCAAACTTTAGATAAATTCAACTTTTTTTGAATGATTCACGATGTTGAGCTCCAGTCTGTGGCCCTCGCCTTGGTTAATGTTTCAATAATGACACAAAAAACAACACTTGTACTCCGTATTGACCATGATCCTTTGCCTCATTTGAGTTCAGACAAAATGAGGACAAGACTGTTATTTAGCATTTTTATGTACAGTCATTATTCACACCAAGGTCTAGTCAAGGCATTTTAAAAGGTAAAAAATAGCCACAGCCTCTTCAAAAACAGCCTCTTCACAATTATGCACTAAATATTTGGAGATTTGGATATTGCTACGTAACTATTTCTTCGTCAAAAGAAGCTAGAAATGTTAGCGTCATGAGAAAACGACTTCATAAATCGCATCCATTCTTGACAAGACCAAACCACAGCCATCTCCAGCTCAAAGTAAGTTTCATATGGGTGAACGCCGCCAAAACCGCCGCCAAAACCCGCCCCAACGTGCCGACACAATATTCAAACGCGGAAATAAATACAGTTCTGAACGCTTCACGGCCCAACACGAAACACGACGGCTTAACGATCTCCGAAGCCAATAATGCGGATAATAAGAATAATAATAACAATAAACATGGCATTTGTACGTCCATAATTAGTGAATAATAGTAATTTAAATGTAATGTAATTTAACGCTAAGGATCCGGGATATTCCCTTCATATCAATCGTGATTTTTATTTATTATTTCTCTTATTAAAAAACAAATTAAATTAGCTTTACAGATTAATTTCCTGCACATTAACTTGTCGGATGTGCCCTCATCTGGCTTCAGACCTCGTTAAAAAGACCCCGATTAGAAAAATGACCGAATCGCAATCAATACTCGATTAATGCACAGCACGAAGTAACATTTACATTTGCAGAGGTAGGTTACTGCTAAAGCCAGAGCTGCCCTGGGGCTGACAGATGGAGAAGGGCTAAACATCTGGTCAGGGCTACATGAATAATCGACAGGACAATCAAAGGTTCAATAAAACAGAAAAATAAAGCGTCTGAGTGACGACTTTACTTTATTGACCTCTTGAAGTCAATATAAAGACATTATTAGTTTAAATTAGTCATGACAAAATCTAAATGTGATCCTGCGAATGCGTCGTGAGTCTTACCCGCCATGTCCGTGGCAAAAGGCGGTCGGGTCTCCAGCCGGTGTACCAGCCCACACTTTACCCGCCGACACCAGGGGGCGCTCGTAGGCCCGGCCCCCGGCGAAGCCCACGGGCCACACGGACACGCCTTTAGTACTGCGCATCTGGAATAAACACGGAGAAAACACAGACCATTTTACACGGATGTTCATTTGTATTGAGCTCATGTTTTCGACTTTAAAAATAATGTATGTTCCAAAACCACACATTACTTCATCATCAGGCGCTCCCTCATCAACATTCGGGATTAGCATTCCCCCTACTGGCAACAGAGTGAACTGCAAAACAACCAAAAACTAGGTCACGGTGGCTAGCCCTCTGCTTAGGGTTCGACACCCGGACCAGACCGGGCCTTTCTGTGTGGAGTTTGTGTGTCTGGGTGGGTTTCTCTGAGCTCCGGTTTTCCCCCCGTCAACACAAAACATGCACAGCGAGTAACCCCGCCCCCCCCTCCCACCCCCACAAGGTCCTGACCAAGACTAGCTCAACACCTGGAGACGGATCGGTGGGGACAAACTTCCATACGGGGACAATAAAGGCTAATCTTTATATATATTTTTTTTCACTCTTTATTTTGTAAATAACAAACACACAGTTATGAGGAACGTGATGTCATGTCAGAGTCTGGAGATTCTGATTTCTGTGGACTCGAACCAGCACCTCCAGCAGACCTCCCGATCGCTACCTTTTGAAACGGAGTGTTTTCTGAGGCGTAGAAAAGGAACAGAGAAGAGGAGCTCGTGAACGGAAACGAATGAAACGAGCAAACGACATCTCAGAATGACCACAAAGTAAAAACATGATTGAAACTGGGCCCAATCGACTCGAACAGCACACTTATGTCTTCCCGTGTTTGTTTATCACCCGGAGCCACAGTTTCCACGACACCTTGACAACTATTATTCGCGATTTACCCGTTTAATTGTGCCAGTAAAAGTTCAAACGGGACGCGCGGGTTCCCGTCCCATCTGCCCGCCCCATCTGCCCGCCCTAAAAAATACCAAAAAAAAAAACCCGCACCTCGTTCAGATGTTCAGGATGTGGCGTCGTAAAAGTCAGGACGGATCCGAGAGGCATAAACGCCCATAAAGCGTGGCCGTGAAACAATAAAGGACATTAGAGATGGAGGAGGAGGAGGGAGGAGAGAGAGGAGGAGAGGTGGAGAGGTAAAAATTTGTGTTGCCTGAATGTCGCTGCCGTCGCTCGTCCCGGCTGTGATTTAACGCTCCCCGTCGGAAACATCCATCTACGGCCCGGGTCTTATTCGGCGAAATGACAGACATTATCATGTAGACGGGCCATTACCTGCACGCGCACACACAGCGCACGCACACTCACACACATATACACACA
>BJKM01000525.1:176906-189406 GCA_015082035.1 Chaenogobius annularis
TTGACTTTTATTTGAAGCGCGTTGTCGTCTGGAGTGTTGTAAATAAAGTTTGCTTGAATAGTGCGTCCGCGAGGATTGGTCTGATCGATGGCGCTCGTCGCCGTGGAGCTTCTTGACTCCTCCTCACCCCCTCTCTCTCTTTTACGCCCGAGGTCCGCCCCTTCTGTCTCGCTCGGCCCGCATTATGCAGAGCCGAAGGGCCCGCGGCCAATGCATGCGGCCCCCCAGGCGGAAAAACGCACTTCAGAGAGAGAGAGAGAAGCGTGGGGGGAGGGAGGGGATGGGGGGGGAGGAGGAGAGGGAGAGAGAGTGTTTGAGAGCAGTGAGTCAGGAGGTAATTTACACAGGAGGAGGACATGAACCTAAGAGTGAGGGGAGAACGAGAGAGAGATAGGAGGACGGTGGGAGAACGTTACAGGGAGAGAGAGAGAGAGAAAGAGAGGGAGAGCGAGGGAGAGAGGAAGGGAGAGAGAGGGAGAGGAAGAGAGAAAGAGAGGGAGAGCGAGGGAGAGAGGAAGGGAGAGAGAGGGAGAGGAAGAGAGTGAGAGAGAGAGAGGGAGAGAGAAAGAGGAGAGAGGGAGGAGAGATGAGGGAAGAGGGGAAGAAGAAGTGAGAGTAAAGAGGAGAAAGAGAGAGAGAGAGGAGGGGGAGAGAGTAGAGGAAAGGAAAGGAGAGAAGAGAGAGAGAGAAGGAGAGAAGAGAGAGAGGAAGGAGAGAGAGAGAGAGGGAGATGCGAGGGAGAGAGGAAGGGAAGAAGAGGAGAGAGGAACGGGAGAGAGAGAGAAGAGTAGGGAGAGGGGGCGAGGGAGAAGGAGGGAGAGCGATGGAGAGAGGAAGGGAGAGAGAGAGAGAGAGATTAGTGGAGAGAGAGGGAGAGAGAGAGAGAGGGATGAGCGATTGGGAGAGAGGAAGGGAGAGAGAGATGAGGATTAAGGAGAGAGGTAGAGAGAGAGAGGGAGAGGGAGGGGAGAGAGGAAAGGGATGAGAGAGAGAGTGATAAGGGAGAGAGAGGGGGAGGAGAAGAAGGAAGGAGAGAGTAAAGAGAGAAGGGAGAGAGTAGAGAGAGGAAGGGAGAGAGAGAAGGTGAGAGCTGGGAAGGGAGAGTAGGACGGGATGAGATGAAAGGGAGGTAGGAAGAGAGTTGTGGGAGCGAAAGAGAGGGAGGGAGAGAGAAAGAGAAGAAGAGGAGGACTATACAAGGATATGAGAGGGAGGAAAGAGTAGAGATGGGAAGGGAGAGAGAAGTTCAATGGAGAGGAATAACTATCGTAATCGTGGCTTAGATCCAAGAGTGAGGGACGAGGAGAGGTATTTAGAGGGGAAGGGAGAGAAGTAGAGGAAAGAGGTAGATAGTTGATGATGGAAAGAGGGAAGAGAGAAAGAGAAGTGAGGAATGAGCGGGAGAGAGAGGAGGGATGAGAGAAAAGAAGGAGAGAGAGGGGGAAAGAGGAGAGGGAGAGTTGAAAGGGGAGAGAGAGATTGAGTGAAGGGAGTAGAGAAGAGAGGAAAGTGGAAGTAGAGAGAGAGAGAGAGAGATAAGAGTAGATAGAGTAGAGGGAGTAGAGAGGAGAGGGTGATGAAGGAAGGGAAGAGAGAGATGAGCGAATATGGGGAAGTGTGAGAGAGAAGTAGTAGAGGATCAAGAAGAGAGAGAGGAGAGGGGGGTACGAGGCAGGAGGGGAAGGAGAGAGGAGAGAGGGGAGGAAGTAGAGAGAGGAAGGTAGTGAGAGGAGGAGAGGAGAGAGAGGAAGAGAGAGAGGAGCAGAGGGAGGGAGAAGAGAGGAGAGAGAAGTAGGAGGAGGAAAGAGAAGAGAAAAGAGAGAAGGAGAGTGAGGGAAGTGAGGTAGGAGAGTGAAAGGAGAGGAGATAGAGAGGAGGAGAGAGAGGCAAGGAAAGAGGAAGGATGAGACGAGAGAGAAGAGGAGGGAGAATAGAGCGGAGAGGGGAGAGAGAGAGAGATGGAAGGGGGAGAGACGGAGAGGGAGGAGGGTCAAGAGAGGAGTAGAGGAAAAGGAGAAGAGAGAGGTATGAGAAAGAAGAGGGAGGTAAGTTTTGTGATCTGAAGGGTCGAGCGACGCATGGGAGGAGCGCGGGAGAAAGGGGAGAAGGGAGGGAAGGGGAGAGAGGAGAGAGAGAGAGGAGAGAGGAGAGAGGAAGGAGGAGGGGGAAGAGTAGAGATGAGAGAGAGGAGAGAGAAGGAGAGTGAGGAAGAGAGAGAGAGAGTAAGAGTAGGGAGAGGAAGTGAGGAGAGGAGATAGGAGAAGGAGAGGAGAGAGAAAGAGAGAGAGAGAGAGAGGGGAGGAGGAGAGGAGAGTGAGAGAGAGGAAGAGAGAAAGAGAGATGAAGAGAGAGGAAAGAGGGAGAGGGAGAGAGAGGAGAGGGGAGATAGAGGGAGGGAAGGGAATGATGAGAGGGAGTGAGAGAGAAGGAGTTGAAGAGAGAAGTGAAAGAGAGATGGAGAGAGGAGAGAGAAAGAGAGTGAGAGAGAGGAAAGAGAGAGGAGAGAGAAGAGAGAAGAGGAGAAGAACAGGAGGGTAAGGAGCGGAGAGAGGGATGAGAGAGAGAAAGGAGAGAGAGAGGGGAGTGGGTGGGAGTATTGATAGTGAGAGTGAGAGGGAACGAGGTAGAGTGGAGAAGAGTGATGGGTAGAGAGATGAAGGAGGCGAGAAGAGGAGAGAGAGGAGAGAGGGAGGGATGAATAGAGGGGAGAAACAATTTTGAGAGTAACATGTATCTTCTGGTCAGTTGGGGGGTTGAGAGTGAGTAGAGAGTGCAAGAGGAGAGATGAGAGGAATGAGAGGGTGTAATGATTAGGGTTAGGAGAGAGTAGACGAGAAGTCTGGGTTATTGCGTTTTAAAAGCTGGTGGAAGAAGTGTTTGTAGAGGTAGGCGGTTCTGTTGGTAGTCTGTGCACGTAGTGGATGGCGAGTAGGATGGAGAGGAGAGGACTTGAGAGTGAGATGATAAAGTGTTTTTCTGTCAGTTCTTTGGATATGATATAAATCAATTAGACATCTAGTTGTGCTGTTCCCAGAGACATTTGACCAGCAAGGAGAGGCTTTTATTTCGTTTCTATCCTTCTTCTGCTGTTCCATGAATCTGGGTTCTTAGTGGATCTGGGTCAGGATCCCAAAGCCTTGAAGCAACCAGGATCTGGGTCTGGGTCTGGATCTACATTGCATCTGCAGTCCTACACTCTGAGACTACACAGAGCGGCTCAGATGAATCCCCCCCATCGTTAAACAATAACATGAGTTTGTAAGAACCGCACACACGGGGTCAAACAGACATCACGGGTAAACACACACCGGGGTAGACACACACGGGGTTCACACACACACGGCGGTCAGACACACACGGGGTAAACACACACGGGGCGAAACACACACGGGGTCAGAGTCACACACGGGGGTAAACACAACACGGGGTCACACACAACACGGGGTCAAAACAAACATCTGACGGGGTCACACCACACGGGGACAGACACACACGGGTCACACACACGGGGTTCACACACACAACGGGGTCAAACACAGCAGGACAGTCACAGCACACACGAGGTCACAACACACACGGGGGTCAAACACACACGGGGTCAGACAACACACGGGTCAGACACACACGTGGGTTCAGACACACACGGGGTCACATACATACTACACGGGGTCAAACACACACGGGTGTCACACACACACGGGCTCAGACACACACGGGGTCACATACACACACGGGTCACAACACACACAGGGTCCATACAGCAACACGGCGGTCAAACACACACGGGTCAAAACTACACGGGGGTTCACATCTCAATGCACGACGGGGTCACACAACACACGGGGTCAGATACACACACAGGGTTCAGACACACAGGGTCACACACCACGGGTCAAACACTACAACGGGACAGACACACTGACGGCGGTCACACTACACCTACCGGGGTCAGACAATATGTTCACGGGACAGTCACAACACGGGGTCAACATCACACGGGGTCACACACAAGTTAGATCATTTCGGGTCAGACACATGTCACGGGGTTCACAGGAACACACGGGTCACAATATCATTCACACGGGTCACACACAACGGGGTAGACATGTTCACACGGGACATGACCACATGGACCAACGGGTCAACACACGGGTTCCAGACACACCGGGGGTCACATACACACACGGGGTCACACACACACGGGGTCTACACATCGACACGGGGTCCACAAACCACAGACAATGGGGTCACACACACCGGTTCAACACAATCACGGGTCACATACAACACACGGGGATCAAAAACACACAACGGGGTACAGACACATCACGTGGGTCACAACATACAATTGTATTAAAACTAACATCGTTTTGTTTCTTTACCGTTTTTGTTTTTTTTTCACGGTCTTGTTGTGTGGTGTTCTCTGATGTTTTGCTCGCTTTTTACAATCAGTTGTGTTTGGTTACGGGGTCAGACACACACGTGTTGTGACTCATGACACACACGGGGTTCACATGTTGTGAAGAATACTTAGCAATCGCACGGGTCAGAACACACATTTACTTTAATGGACGTTAAGATTAAGTCAGGTTTGAGTTGGTCAGAGCTTGAAGAGCCCCCGGCTTAGCTCTGCACACCTTCAGTGTTTGTTCTCCCTCAGACTGACCTCACAGCACTGTTTTTAGTTTCCTTGAGAAACTCGAGAACTGAGACAGCCTGATGACGCTGAACTCTATGCTTTTAACGTGTAAATATAACAGAAAGCTGAACTATTGGATTTCCTGATTTAAACAACCATGAAGCAGGAATTAGGGGGCCGCCGTTAACAACTCGTCGGGCTCATTACACGCGCCTTGCCCGGCTCAATTATAATAGTGGCTCGAGCTCACAACTTCTGTGTAATTAAACGGCGCTTTTGTCCCAACGGGGCTCCATACTCCGGCCAATTACACAGACAGCCCGTCCAGCAGGAGTGACAGGGTCTGAAGTGCGGTGCAATGGGAGAGGGACCTCCACCACTTCCTGCAGGAACCCCCCAGTCCCCCTGCCTTCTCTGCAGGTACCTCTGAGCCACCGTTCCTCAGGTGGCCCTCCCCACTCCTTCTAGGACCCCTCTCCACCACTCTACGCAGGACCTCCAGCCCTGTCTGCCAGATCCCTCACCACTCTTCTCAGGACCCTCCACCACCTCCTTCAGACCCGTCTCACCAAGCCACTCCCACAGCGACCTCCACCTCCTGCAGGACCCTATCCCCACTCCTTCAGGACCGCTCAAAATCACCTCCGCAGGGCCGCTCTGCACTCCGCAGGACCCTCCACTCTCCGCAGGGACCCTCCAAACCACCCTCCTTTCAGGACCCCTCCCAACCACTCCCGCAGGACTCTTTCACCTTCCTGCAGGACCTTCTTTCCACCACTCCTTCAGTGATGACCTCTCCACCTCTTGCAGGACCTCCACCATCTACCGTTCCTTCAGGACCTCCCACTCACCCTCCTCTTTTTGTCACTATAGTTATTGTTCAGGACCCTCCACACCTGTTCCTGCAGGACCTGCCCACCACCTTCCTGGCAGGACCCTCCACCTACCCTGAGGTCCTCTCACCACCTCTCCCGTCAGGAACTCCTCCACCTCCCTGCATGACCCAATCCTCCTGCGAGATACCTCCAAGGACCCTCCACCTCCTGCAGGACCCTCCACCTCCTGCAGGACCCTCCACCTCCCGCAGGACCCTCCACCTCCTGCAGGACCCTCCACCTCCTGCAGGACCCTCCACCACCTCCTTCAGGACCCTCCACCTCCCACAGGACCCTCCACCTCCTGCAGGACCCTCCACCACCTCCTTCAGGACCCTCCACCTCCACCAGGTGGTTGAGGGTCCTGCTGAAGTGTTACATTGGGAAGTGGAGGGTCCTGCGGGACGTGGAGGGTCCTGGGGGAGGTAGAGGGTCCTGCAGGTGGAGGGTCCCGCGATAATAGACATTTACTCTTTAAAAGCCCACCACCTCCTTGTCTCCATGGAGATGTTACTGCAGCGTTCCACACAGTGTCCTCTAGCTTCTATCGTTATCATTCTTTTCAACGCCACACACGCGATGGCATAAGGCCTTTTAATGCCACACTCCGGAACATTTCAGGCAAAGCGATGACACCCGTTGACACCACCATGAGGCGAACACCAAAGTTACACAGTGCACCTTTAAAGGACTTTTGAGGCTTTAGTTGAATCGTCCACATTGAAGCGCCCCCTACAGGTCTGACGACTCGTTGAACTAAAACGCAGTTAAAATAAATATATGTGATAAAAGTGTTATCACAGAAGAGCACGTTTTTAAGGTTTATAATGTCACTTCCTGTTTGTAATTGATGACATCACAGCAAACAATGGGCAAAAACTCATCTCATGTAATTTGTTTTATTTTTTATTGACAAATAAAAACACGAGAGCGACTTTATTTTGTTGAATTCATGTCAAAAAAAGTTGTTTCTTTATATAAATTGTGCATAAACTGGTGTGATGTCACTTCCTGTCATTTCCTACACATTTTTTCAACATTTTCTCCACAAATACCCGCTCGATCGGAGTAAAACTATCATTCATATGTTCACCAAATGAAGTCAAAAGTGGAAAACCATAAAGACCTGTCAGGGGCACTTTAAGCCGCCGCCGCTGCTTCTCCGTGCGCCTAAAACCCACATTTTTGTCATCATTAAGTCTCCACGTTTAAGTGAAATATCCTTTCCTCTCTTTTCCAAGCCCCTCGTTCGCCCTCAGCATTTACACAGACACGTTTTCCTGAGCGTTCGGTGCTTCTCGCGTCGTTTCTTTTCCTGAGGGGAGAGTTCAATTATTCAAATCGTTCGGACGAGAGCGTAAAATCTGACAGAACCGCGGTGTCGAGCCTCGTCAGCTGAAAAAAGACCCACGCCGAACAAGTCAGCTTTTCAGGAAACGGCCCGCCAGCCTTATTTCTGATTGCACACTTAACCTTAGCGTTGGGAAGAGACCATAAAGCAGCGAGACGGCACACACTCGACGGAACAACATCTTCCACTCCAACTCTGCAGGCTCATACCATTTGTGGAATAAGCATTGTTTTTTGGTTGTGACTTAAAAGCGTTTGCCAAGCGGACTTCAGTCCATAGGGGAAAACACAGCGCTTAACTGAAAGATCTCAAACTCTGTCGTGATTATGACTTCGATTGTGTTCAAACTCGACTGACAACATCAAAAATAGGGACAAAACCTGAGCTCACAAGGACCGTGCCAATCGTACGCGAGACTGAGATATGTGTTACCCGGATCAACTGGACTGAGTTACAGTATGTCTGCTGATTACGTGCATACGTTACTGATTACTGATCTGTACTGAGTGGTTACTTTAGTATGTGTACTGAGCACTGAGTTAAGTGTCTGGTACTGTAGTTACTGTACTGACTGATGTACTAGTTATTGTTACTGTGTACTGGCTACTGAGCTACTGTATTGTTACATAGTTACTGCGCTACTACGTTTTACTAGTTACTGGTTAGCTGAGTACTGAGTAAATGTTACTGTGTTACTTGCTACTGTGCTTACGATGACTGTTAGTGCTACTGAGTTGAGTATGAGTTACTGCTACTGAGTTACTGTGCTACTGAGTTACTGTAGTTTATCTGGTACTTGCTACTGAGGTACTGTTGTTACTGTGTTACTGTTGCTACTGGTTACCTGAGTACTGAGTACTGAATTACTGTGCTACTGAAGTACTAGTTACTGTTATGTTACTGGAGTCTTTACTGTTACTGGCTACTGGGTAATTTTACTGTTCATGGATTACTTGCTACTGAGTTATTCTGTAATGCTACTGAGTACTGTGC
The DNA here is from genome assembly GCA_015082035.1 of Chaenogobius annularis. Lineage (NCBI taxonomy): Eukaryota > Metazoa > Chordata > Actinopteri > Gobiiformes > Gobiidae > Chaenogobius > Chaenogobius annularis. The sequence goes on from BJKM01000525.1 coordinate 184,765, forward strand.
TACTGTGCTTATGAATTACTGGTATGTCTACTGATACTTGTTACAGTGTGTACATACTTGCGTACTAGACGTGCTCGCTACTGAGTTCTGTACGTGTTACTGATACTGGCTCAGCTGTTACTGTATTGCTACTGATATGCGCATTTACTAGTTGTCTTCTACTAGACTGTTACTGAGTTAGTATGATACTGTGTACTGACTGTTACTCGTGCTGACTGTCTTACTGTATTATGCTGCTATGTCTGTATTATGTGCTACTGAGTTACTTGTGTTACTGTGCTACTGAGTTACGTTGCTATTGTGCTACGTGAGTTACTTGTGTACTAGTAATTCGAAGTTACGTGTTTACTGTTACTTGATTAGACGTGTACTGTTTTACGTGATGATTACTGTGCTATACTTGATGTGCTACTGCTTGCTACTGCTAGGTTACTGTTACATGTTACTTGTCCGTGCTACTGATTACTGATTACTGGTACGATATGTTACTGTGCTACTGAGTTACTGATTACTGTTCTCTATGAGTTACTTGCTACTGATTACTGTGCTACTGATACTTGTACTGTAGTGTACTGTGTACTGCTGTACTAGTTTTAGATTGGTTATGTAGTTGTTCTATTACTGCATGATATGTTTTACTAGTAATGTGTAATGTGTTAGTGTATAGTTGTGTATGTGTTAGCTGTTGTTACTGTAAGTTTAACGTGTTAAGTGTTACGATGTTATGTTATCTTGCTACTGATTTACTGAGTTACTTGTTTACTGTGCTACTGATACTGTGTTTACTTGCACTGAGTTACTGTTGCTATTGTGCTACTGAGTTACTGTGTTACCTGAGTTAGTTTACTGAGTTATTATGAAGTGTACGTTGTTACGTTCACTGATGTTACTGTATGTTACTGTGTCTGTTCTACTGATTACTGTGTTACTGTGTTACTGTGTACTGGAGTTACTGTGCTACTATACTGTGTTATTGTGCTACTGAGTTACTGTGCTACTTGCTACTGTGTTATCGTGATGAGTTCGATTACTGAGTTACTTGTCTACTGTGCTACTGAGTTACTGATCTGTGCTACTGAGTTACTGCACGTTTACTGCACGTTACTGTCATACTGATTAGTAGCTGAGTACTGAGTTAATCTGTCTGATTACTGTGTTACTGAGTTACTGTGCTACTGAGTTACTGTGTTACTGAGTTAGTGTTACTGAGTTAATGTGTTACTGAGTTACTGTGTTACTGAGTTAATATGTTATTGTGTTTATGTTAAAGTGTTAAAGTGTTAAAGTGTTACTGTGCTACTGAGTTACTGTGTTACTGTGTTACTGAGTTAATGTGTTAATGTGTTAATGTGTTAATGTGTTAATGTGTTAATGTGTTAATGTGTTATTGTGTTATTGTGTTATTGTGTTATTGTGTTAACGTGTTAACGTGTTAACGTGTTAACGTGTTAACGTGTTAACGTGTTAACGTGTTACTGTGTTACTGTGTTGCTGAGTTACTGTGTTGCTGTGTTGCTGAGTTAATGTGTTGCTGAGTTAATGTGTTGCTGTGTTACTGTGTTACTGTGTTACTGTGTTATTGTGTTATTGTTTTATTGTTTTATTGTGTTATTGTGTTATTGTGTTATTGTGTTACTGTGTTACTGTGTTACTGAGTTGATGTGTTACTGAGTTGATGTGTTACTGAGTTGATGTGTTATTGTGTTACTGAGTTATTGTGTTATACTTTTAAAAATCCGCTTTATGTCCCATAATAAGAAAGTGGTAAATACGTTGCAAACCGTAGAAACACGGATGTTCCTGCACTTTGGACATCTTCAGGATGACGAAGATGTCGCACACTGAGTTCTACAAACTATCATGTGTAGAACTCAGAACTGAGTTACACATGATCATCTGAAGAGGGCGGACCCTGATTGGAGTTTCATCCAATCACAACAGTCCGTCCTCACGGGTCAAATGAAACTGCATTCATTTGACCCAGAGTCTTCTTAAGGTATAAATACGATGTTTTTCTTGGAATAAACGCACTTTCTGCTCCACACAGAAGTACAAGAGGGGCCCTTGAGAACTTACTGGCCCAGTTTAGCACATTTGTGAAGGATCGCGATCGTGTTATCATCATAAGAAGACAAAACTCAAAGCAGGTGACAGGAAGTTGGAACGAGGAGGAACTACGGTGTTCCTGGTTGACTTCATGTCATGCTTCATAATTCGCATGTTTCCGTCATCACCCGTGCGACTCGTCCAGTATTTGAACTGCACACGGGCAGAAGGGATAAAAGTGGCGTGGACAGTCGGCGCGTGTCCTGCCAGTTTTGTCTCAATGTCACCGTTGTTGGAGCCGAGCCGAGGGGCTCTGACGCTACAGATGGTCCATTATTCTTCTCAGTGTGACGGCGATAATGCACGCGCTTCGTCCTGTCTGCACCTGCACGCTACGAACGCTACGACCGCTACGAAAGCTACGAACGCTACGAACGCTCACGGACTGCCACGCCCGGCTCAGAACACAGAAAGGGGCCGGGCGATCGAGGGGCACGAGCCTGGGGTAAAAGCCAGTGGTTTGGAGGGAAAACACGGGATCATCTGTGTGGTGAAGGGCACTAGAGAAGGTCTATTTACAATGTCAACCATTCCGTATTCATTATTATTATTGTTTTATTATTATGATTATTATTATTGTCATCATCATCATCATTATTATTATTATTATTATTGTCATCACCATCATTATTATTATTAATATTTGTATTATTATTATCATTATTATTATCATCATCATCATCATCATCATCATTATTATTATCATCATCCTCATTCTCATTATTATTATTATTATTATTATTATTATTATTATTAATAATAATAATTTATTTTTATTGCTGTCCATTTTTGATTTGATTTGTGTTTTCCTTTTCCGAAACAAACATGGCTTTTAGTATTGCTTTCATGAACATAAACCAGACTTTTAACTAAACTGTATTTATGTATTTCGCTTTGCCCTATTTCAATATAAAAAAATCTCATATATTTTTGTGAACTAAAATGTGAGCCTTTTATATTTGTTTAGTAAAAAAGCAAAAGGAACTTGTGAAGTGTCAAATTTACTAAACGTAGAAGTACTTCCAATTCTACTTCCAACATGAGTTATTTAGACTTTCTTTGTGCAGCACATTTTAAAAGACGTTCGTTTCCAAAGCACGTCAAGGCCGTATAAAAGACACATTTAGCTCCAAACGTCTGCGCTGACAAATGAGGAACAAATATCAATCATTCATTTTGATTTATTTTTCATTTTCTACCGGCGGGGGACTGGAGCCCATCCCAGTGCCTTTTGGGCCTTAGGCGGGAACACCCTGGACCGGCTGGCCAGCTCAGCGCAGCAGGACACAGACACACAGAACAAACATTCATATCTTATATTATAATATATTATATATATTTACAATATAACAAACAAAGGAAGGTTGGTGTGAAGGAACTCAAAGGTTAGGGGTCCATGGGAAGGAACTCAAAGTTAGGGGGTCCATGGGTCCATGGTGAAGGAACTCAAAGGTTAGGGGGTTCATGGTGAAGGAACTCAAAGGTTAGGGCCATGTGAAGAACTCAAAGTTAGGGGTCCATGGTTAAAGGCACTTCAAAGGTTTAGGGGGTCCATGGTGAAGAACTCAAAGGTTAAGGGCTCCATCGTGAAGAACTCAAAGGTTAGGGGGTCCAGTGGTTGTAGTAACTCAAGGTTAGGGGGTTCGATGGTGAAGGAACTCCAAAGGTTAAGGGTCCATGGATGAAGGAACTCAAAGGTAAGGGGTCCATGGTGAAAGGAACTCAAAGGTTAGGCGGGGTCCATGGTGAAGGAACTCAAAGGTTAGGGTCCATGGTGAAGGACTCAGAGGTTAGGGGGTTCATGTAAGGAACTCAAAGGTTAAGGGTTCCATTGTGAAGGAACTCAAAGGTTAGGGCTTCCATGAAGGAACTCAAAGGTTGGGGGGTCCATGGTGAAGGAACTCAAAGGTTAGGGGTCCATGGTGAAGGAACTCAAAGGTTAGGGCGGTCCATGGTGAAGAACTCAAAGGTTAGGGGGTCCATGTGAAGGAACTCAAAGGTTAGGTCCATGGTGAAGAACTCAAAGGTTAGGGCCCATGTGAAGGAACTCAAAGGTCAGGGGCTCCATGGTGAAGGGAGGGTCAGGGGAGGGGTCAGGGGAGGGTCAGGGAGGGTCAGGGGAGGGTCAGAGGACGAGGAGTGGACATTCGGACGCAGCGTTGTCTCATGAAGATCTAGCTGAGCGTGTTTAGGACATGAATCATGCCGTTTAGTTCACTTGGAGCTCACGTGACTGAAGAAAACAGACGAAAACGATCTTTTTTTTAACGCCGTGACTTTTTAATTTAAGCGTAGTTTATTCATGAAAAACAGAACGACGAACAGTTTTGAACATTTGAATCCTTTACATTAAGAAACAATTTATTAATGTGTTCATCAAATTAATAGGAAAAACGCGTACAGCTAATGTACTGTTACACCAGTCATATTACTGAAGTACAAGTACAAAGTACAAGTGTTTTTAAGCAGTAATGTGGCCTGGACATCAAATCTGTTCTGGCTTAATATCTGATTTTGGATTTTTGCAGACTTGAGA
>BJKM01000525.1:199406-229406 GCA_015082035.1 Chaenogobius annularis
AACTCGAGAGGCACTGGAGCAACAACGGGAGAGTTCTGGAAATGAACGAAGAAAATGGGACTGATTGACATCTGGAGGGAGATGAACCCGAGTGAACCCACTTTTCTAATCCACAAGCAACAGATCTCAGAATATACTATTTCTTTAGCTCCAATAAAGACGGATCTAAAATCACGGAGGCAGATGTTGGCACGGTGGTCCTGGGCACGGAAAGAATGTGCTGTGACTATGTTTGTATTTGTGTTCAGTTGATGTCCACTTGTGTGCAAAATAATAAAAATAAAAATAAAAATAAAAATAAAAATAAAAATAAAAATAAAAATAAAAATAAAAATAATAATAATAATAATAATAATAATAATAATAATAATAATAATGAGAATGAGAATGATAATAATAATAATAATAATAATAATAATAATAATAATAATAATAATAATGATGAGAATGATAATAATAATAATAATAATAATAATAATAATATTGAGTTTTTCATTTATGTTGAAATTGCTGGAAAAGAGCTGATTAAAAATGAAAATGTTATTGTTTATTGAGCATTTAAATCCGGGTTCAAGTGATGTTTTTCCACGCCTGTGATTCATTTTACAGCGATTTGCCTGAAAACGAAACCGTTGGATTCACATTTAGTCTCGGGATGCGCTCAGTGTGCTGCATCTGCCACATGAACATGAGCGTTTCAGACACGAATGGCGACGGTTTCAGACTATATAAATGATGAAAATAATCAGACGACTGATTTATGACATGTTTGATTTTTTAATAAAAGTCACGTACTAAAAAACAGAATATATATCGCATGAGAGGAAATGGTTGTTTTGTCATTGGGGGCAAAATAAACCACTCAAATGTAATATTGTGACATTGATTTTTACAAGAAAGTCACATCATGAGGACTCTCTTTTGGGACTCAGTAGGTCTAGCAAACAAAACTGATCTTAATATTGATTTCTGTTGGTTTTATTCGCATTTTCTGCTGCACGGTGCGGCGTTTTCAAAACTCTTATCTCAAACATCTTACAACGTATCATGCTAGGGCCGAACGACTAATTGCAAATCAAATTGAAATCGCAGTTTGAAAGATATAACGACGGCAATTAAAGCTAATACAACGGCCTTTGTAGAAAACGAAACGTTCCAGTGACTTTGTTTGAGTTTTATTCTGGATAAAAGCAATTCCACTCTGCAGTTTTGACCTCAAACATGTTTCTGAATTTAACGGAATTAGCTGATCAGCTGAGATTTCGGTCTGTTCTCGAATGCAAATGTGTTTCAAATGCGCAGTGGGAAACTGACTCTTGACTTTAAACAGATTAAAACTGCAAATCTAAGCACAATATCTGCCGTTTCCGCATCGGAATTGAACAGCTTTCGCGCTTTCATTTGACAGCGCGGCGAACGTTTGACATGAGTTGAAAAGACTGAAGAGATTTAACTGATTTAAAATAGAATAACGTAAGAAACAGCATCAAGGGCAAATACGAGTGACCATAATTACAGCTATTAGCCTGCACGAAACGCTTTTAAATTCTCACATTAATTGCTACAAAAGATGTTAAAAAGCAAATTATACCGGGCTATGATTTGATCTGATTTTAGCTCTTGTTACCCGCTAAATAACCGCGGCGGCTATACACAGATAAAGCTTGACACTCTTCACATTTACGTCTCCGAGAAGATGACTGTAATTTTAACCTCCGCGCCGGTTTTGTGGCGGCTGTAATCAGAAGAACGGCCCGGTAATCACGGGTTCATTGTCCCGTGCAGGAGCAGGAGAAAAAAAAAAAAATAAAAAAAAAAAAAAAAAAAAAACGTCTGCGAAAAACTGTGGTATTTTCGTGGAAATAGTTAGCGCTAGGATGGTTTTGGTTTCCGACAGGTCTGGATACTGAGACTGTGGCGGCACAAGCCATCCACAGTTCATCATTTCAGTCATTTTATTCAATACAATCTAGGGAAAATATTGTGTCACTCATTGCCTCTGCTGATTACTTCTTACTAGGGCTTAACGCTTTTGCGATTGCGATTAGATTGGCAATTTTACGGCTTTATACGCATCAAGACAGGATCATTTGTTGTTTGCAAAAGAAATGATGTTGTTGTTTGCGACTGGCCAAGGGCAAATCAACCATTCAAATTACAATTTTGATTAAACTGTGATAACTCTGGCCGCTCCACTTCTTAATACTAATAATAAGCGTAAAGTAAAGACTACAGGGGCAAAGATTAGCCTACGGGGGATGCCACAGTCTGCGCAATAAAACACTGGGCTTTATTGTAACTGATGTCAGATTTCAATTGTTCCAAAGTTCAAACCACAGCCTCCTCCCAGGTAAATGTGAAAGCAGTTTAATTAAGGTTCAAAACAATAGCTGCGGGCAAAAACCAACCAATATATGATGAATATATGAAAAGCAATGATCAGAACGAGTCCAGAGGGTGTTTGCGCTTTCAAAACTCAATGGAACAGTTCCTGGAGAAGAAAGAATCCATGCATGTGACTACGAGTGATGTGCCAAAGGGTTTGTTAAAGTCGCCAGTGACCGTTTACAAGGGTTATTAAGGTAAAATATCACAAGCAAAATAGAGAGAGTGAGACAGGGGCAACAATTAAACATGGAACCATCGTACGACAAGGGATGTCACGAGGTCAGATGTTAGTGTTACGATTATTGTGAGAAAAAAAACATCACGATTTAACAATTATTCACGATTATTATAGACTTTGACCGAACAACAGGGAAATCTTTCATTTTCTTTCATTCCCATGGTCTGACATGTGACTGTTCCTCAAGTTTGTGATCAGTGTAATGAAACTGAACTTTCTAAACGACAAAATAAAGTTAAATGTGACAAAAATAGTATAGACTATATATTAAACTAAAATATGCTTAATTTTGCTGCTAAAACTGTGCCGATTATTACTATTTGCTTCTTACGATTACATTTGTGACCTGAATGATTAACCTGACCGTCTTGACATCCCAAAGACGAGTTGATATTTTGGGGTCTTGGTCGCAGAGTGAGCCCTTCTCTCTCTCTCTCTCTCTCTCTCTCTCTCTCTCTCTGCGCTGTCAAAAATGTCAACACAAGAGCAGCTCAAAGTAACAGCGGGAGAACTCGGCCATGAACAGCACCATATCTCTTCATTTTTCTTTACATTGACACATTTTTATTACTGCAAAAACACTGCTAGCATGTCGCGCTAGCCTCAGCTAACCGGTAAAACTATGATGACTTTTTCCACAACGAGTCTAGAGCTTGTTACGCTTGGACAAACTTCAGTCGTAGCCACAACTAATTGTTCTGTGTTAAGACGTTAAATTCCACCTGTCTTGTCGTGTGACGTCCTTAAATAAAGACAGAAACGCTGTGCAGTGGACGCCAGGCTTTAGACGTGCTCAGGACAATCACAGCTGGAGAACTGTGTCTTTAGTAGGTATGTCAGGAGGATCAGGTTAATCGGTTAATCATGATTATTCAGGTCACAATGTAATCGTACGGGACCAGAAAATAAGGATCTTGACAATTTTAGAAGCAAAATTAAGTATTTTGTTTTTGTTCAATATAAAGCGAGAAAAATAGACCTAAATGTAAAGATCCGGCTGTTTTTGTCACATTTAACTTTATTTTGTCCTTCAAATAGTTCAGTTCGGTCAGTTAATTCAATTCAGTCAGTTAGATCAGTTCAGTCAGATAGTTCAGTTCAGTCAGATAGATCAGTTCAGTAAGATAGATCAGTTCAGTAAGATAGATCAGTTCAGTCAGATGGTTCAGTTCAGTCAGATAGATCAGTTCAGTCAGATAGATCAGTTCAGTCAGTTAGATCAGTTCAGTCAGTTAGATCAGTTCAGTCAGATAGTTCAGTTCAGTCAGATAGATCAGTTCAGTCAGATAGTCAGTCAGTTCAGTCAGATAGATAGTTCAGTTCAGTCAGATAGTCAGTCAGTCAGTCAGTCAGATAGATCAGTTCAGTCAGTTAGATCAGTTCAGTCAGATAGTTCAGTTCAGTCAGATAGATCAGTTCAGTCAGATAGATCAGTTCAGTCAGTAGATCAGTTCATCAGTTCAGATCAGTTCAGAAAGTTCAGTTCAGTCAGAAAGTTCAGTTCAGTCAGATAGTTCAGTTCAGTCAGATAGATCAGTTCAGTCAGATAGTTCAGTTCAGTCAGAAAGTTCAGTTCGGTCAGATTGTTCACTTCAGTCAGATATTCAGTTCAGTCAGAAAGTTCAGTTCGGTCAGATAGATCAGTTTGGTCAGATAGTTCAGTTCAGTCAGAAAGTTCAGTTCGGTCAGATTGTTCACTTCAGTCAGAAAGTTCAGTTCGGTCAGATTGTTCACTTCAGTCAGAAAGTTCAGTTCAGTCAGAAAGTTCAGTTCAGTCAGATAGTTCAGTTCAGTCCGGTAGATCAGTTCAGTCAGATAGTTCAGTTTGGTCAGATAGTTCAGTTCAGTCAGAAAGTTCAGTTCGGTCAGATTGTTCACTTCAGTCAGATAGTTCAGTTCAGTCAGAAAGTTCAGTTCGGTCAGATGGATCAGTTTGGTCAGATAGTTCAGTTCAGTCAGAAAGTTCAGTTCGGTCAGATTGTTCACTTCAGTCAGATATTCAGTTCAGTCAGATAGTTCAGTTCAGTCAGACCAGTCCAGTCACAAAGTTCAGTCCGGTCAGATAGTTCAGTTCGGTAATATAGTTCAGTCCGGTCAGATAGTTTAGTTCGGTAATATAGTTCAGTCCAGTCAGATAGTTCAGTTCAGTCAGATAGTTCAGTTCGGTCACAAACTTGAGGAACAGTCAGACCACGGGAAGGAAGGAAAATTAAAGATTTCACAGTCTCAATAATAATCGTGAATAATTGTTAAATCTTGATGCTTTTTCTCCCAATAATCGTAACAGTAAAATGTGCTCTCATGACATCCTTAGTCTTTAATAATCCCACAGCGTGACCTCTTTGATTCGAGTGAGTGTCGTTTTTTTTCACCTCGCTCCGAAAAACGAAATCCTCGAGTCTTTTCTTTGGAAGCGAATCCGATTTTTGAACCAAAACAATCCATCTCCGGCGCCGCCACAATCAGAGCGTGACCGACAGCCGCCTGCACTTCACAGCTCTGGATTATTCTGATTTGATTCTGATCGTGAGATGAGAGTCAGGAGTGTAATCGAACACGGCGCCGTCTCCTGCCGCATTCCAAAGTGCGTTAGCGGCTTTCAAACTTCGCCGTCATTCTGACCGACAAATTAAAGTTGTTTATTTGGAGACGTAGCGCTGTTACTGGAGATTAGACTGGAACCGAAAATCGATGGACAAGTCTGAGAGAGAAAGAAGATGCTGCTTGACTTTGATGAAGAATTGACTGAATTTGAAGTGGTTTTTTTTTTGTTTTTTAAAAAATATATATATTCTGTATTGTGCTGCCCTACAGGTCTTGAGTAATATTGAGTATTTTTTATCTTTAGTGCAGGTCTGAAAATAAAAAGTGTTTTGTTGAACCAATCGATGTTTTCAATTGGTGACTTTTTCAATCAATTTTCAGTACAGATGGGATTAAATATTCGTATGTTCCAAAGTAATTATTTACAGCAATGAAAACGTATATTTTACTTATGTAGGTCAATTGGGTCGGTCAAAAGCACTTTTAATATTTTTTATTTTATTTAATTTAATTTTAACAGTAATGCAACGTGCTTTTTTTAAATTCAGATTTAATTACAATCTTAATTCTTCACACTAATCAGTATCGTTTACTTATCAATACTTAAACCTAATAATATTAAGTTAAATTAAAAAAAAAATGTATGCCTTTTTTCCCCCATATATTTTTTAACTACAATTTTTTTTAATGCTTCTATTTGCAATTTGAGATGTTTGAAGTACTTTTTTAAACATCTACAGGACGCACACGCCACAGGCTTCACCAACATCAGTTTACGCTTTTCATCGGCTGTTGTCGGCTGTTTAACAAAGGTTATTAAAAGTGACAAAACTCATTTAAAAAAGCAAATCCCTTCAATCTAAACGTGTGGTAAAATATCATTTGACAGCAAAATATTTGACACTTATTTGATGATTAAATTTGGAGTTTTAGGTTCAGATTTCCTGGGATTATCCTGCTTTAAGACGATTGTGACCAGCATAAAGTGGCCAATACTGTCTTTTAACAGTTTAAAAATAACATCTCACGCTTCAAATATCAGTATTAACACAAATATATTTCCTTTGTGGTTCTTGTACTTTCTCTTTGGTTCCAGATCAGCTTCCCCTCATGCGTTACCCGTCTCGTTCCCGCGGAGCTGATCGGATTGTTGCTGAATCCATAAAGCGTCGGCCTCGTTGGTAAAACACTCACAGATCCTAGTTTCATGTTCCGCGCCTCATAAATCCATACGGTCGCTTCAGAAGTGTCCAGAAGTGTCCAGAAGTGTCCAGAAGTGTCCAGAAGTGTCCAGAAGTGTCCAGAAGTGTGGCAGCTGAGAATGTTCTGCCTGGTTCCCTTCGCCAGACTCACTGTGATCGTTTCAGTGTCATCATTCACCTTCATTACGTAGCTAGGCAACTTCACCGTGTGTCACAAATCACCGTGTGTCACAACTATATTTAAATTGTTCTGAAATATATCCAAATAAACCCGTTTTCCCGCTCACTTCGGCTGCTGAAGCCTCTACAGGCCGCTGAGCAGTACTGCAGGAAGCTTAGTTCTTCTTCTCCTGCAGCTGCTCAGTCTGTGGGCGTGTTCAGAGGCCCCGTTCATGCTCCGCCCTCTAACATGAGCGTTTAGAACCAGAGCGGACGGCAGCTTGTGTTAGAGCTCTGCACATGTGCTCTGAGGACAAACTCAAACCACCTGGAGAAACCTGTGACTGAGCATGTGCAGAGGAGAAGCTCTAACTGAGCATGTGCAGAGGAGAAGCCCTAACTGAGCATGTGCAGAGGAGAAGTGAAGCACTAACGGAGCATGTGCAGAGGAGCGAAGCACTAACTGAGCATGTGCAGAGGAGAAGCCCTAACTGAGCATGTGCAGAGGGGAAGCCCTAACTGAGCATGTGCAGAGGAGAAGCCCTAACTGAGCATGTGCAGAGGAGAAGCCCTAACTGAGCATGTGCAGAGGAGAAGCCCTAACTGAGCATGTGCAGAGGAGAAGTGGAGCAACAGAAGTGCCACGTTTCAACAAACGGACTTAAAAACTATCTTCCAGAGACAAGTCTTTGTGGCTCAGGCTCTGTTCACGTTTATAATGATCAGGAGTGAGTTCGAAACACAGAGGATTTGCTCCTTTCAGCACGTTGATCATGAAACGGAGTTTCGCTCAGAAGGACGCGTGCGCCGCCTTCGTTTTTTCCCTTTTGTGAGCAAATGTTATCCACTAAATACTAATGAACGGCCCAAGTCACCGTACGCTACTGCTAAAGGGACAATGGTGAGAAACTCTGACAATAGTGAAATAATCTTTACTCAAACAGCTTTCACAGGCCCAAGAAAGCTCAACGAAAGAAGATAAGAGAATGTATTTGTCCGACACTGAGGGAGAGAGCAGCAGGGGAAAAGAAACATGCAAACAAACAAGATCAATCACTTTAAAAACAGATCCAGCACAATCTGCAGGTAGAGCAAACCATTTAAGACGAGAAGAGTTGTGTACAATAAGTGGCTCTGACCATGGTTGAGTGCAGCGGGGAATATGAAGGTATACATGTACTGCAGTATGTACTTGTACAAAGGCATATACAAGTGTACATTTAATCCCCAAATGTACTGCAGTATGTACTTGTACAAAGGCATATACAAGTGTACATTTAATCCCCAAATGTACTGCAGTATGTACTTGTACAAAGGCATATACAAGTGTACATTTAATCCCCAAATTCCAGCTAATTGACTGAAGCCTTCTCCTTTCTGCTGTGAGTCAGGAAAAGCCTTCGAATGACAATAAAACTATTCAGCGAAAAAACACTTTTCTTCAACACGATTCTTCAACACGAAGGGAGCAAAGGGCCCACACACGCCGGCTGCAGTGTCGGCGCGGGGGCCCCCTCTGGTATTTACCGTCTGAGCGAGCTGACCGCTGCAAACGGCTCCGAGCGGGACAAAAGTGTCGTGGTAAATAAAAGGTCACATTTGCACATTTCCTACCTTCAAGGCTCTCAACGCTCTTCACGTAAAGGGGCCGTTCACCCGTTCACCCGTTCACCCGCCAGAGTACGCAGACGCCCAAGGACACAACGGCGGTATTCACCCGAGTTACAACTTCAACAGGTTCTAATCACGTGAGCGCAAAATGGCGGCAGCTTTTTGGCAATGCGGCGTGCTCTTCGGCCTTAAACTTCGGCTCATCTAAAAGGCCCATTCGGCTCATTCAAAAGGCCCATTCGGCTCATCTAAAAGGCCCATTCGGCTCATCTAAAAGGCCCGTTCATGGTCCGCCACGTCCCAAGCCGCCACTGCATTCATACTTTCAACACTTTCTCATGTCAAATCTTTGTTCCGGCACATATCCACCAGAGGGCACTCCCAGTCAGTTAACGCATTGACCGAAACAGAAGAGCAAGACCAGAAAACAAACATGGAGGCGCCGTCTCCGCACATCAAGCTGCCCAAAGCCAAAGTCACCCACCTTCTCCTCAGCCTTACCTCGTCGAACAGCTCCAAACTGTACGTGTTGTCGTCGTCGGCGAAGTAGACCACGCCCGCGTCCCTCTTGGCGCGGTGCTGCCTCAGCCACGTCAGCGCCGCGTTCCTCTGCTCCGTCGCCCTCGGCATCCCGGCGCGCTTGAACCGCCGCGGGGTGAAGATGTGCAGGTGCGTGTACGCCGCCACGCCGCTCTTCGCCAGGAACTTGGTCACCAGGTCCGAGCGCGTGGACGCGTCCTCCACGACGATCCAGTGGAAGCGCGGCACCTGCCTGAAGGCCTGCGCCAGGCGGGTGAGCTCCGCCTTCTGCACCGGCCGCGAGTACGTGGGCGTGATGGCGTAGATCATGGGCAGGGCCGAGAGGTTGGCCGCCGCCGCTGTCCTTTGTGCCCTTTGGCGCGCCGACATGGGAGAGCGGAATGCTCGTTTGGTGTCGATGTCGATCATGATGATGACGATGAGCACCCAAGGGAGAAGGATGAAGAATCGGCTGAAGATGACCGACTTCATGGTCCATTCACCACGTGGACCTCAGACCAAATACAACTGCGAATTAGCACATTTCCTGGTCCGTTTTGAACTGTAGAGGCGCCGTTTTACAGCGCGCACAAAAGCGACCATTATTCTGCGGCGGAAAGTACGACGAAGAACAAAGGTGAAAGTACTGATCGTTTAGCGTTACTTCAGTCACTTTTACTTCACGACATCAGAGAGCAGGCATCTGTTCTTTCTACTCTTACTTTTTTAACTGGACTGACGAGTAGAAAGTACTTTTAATATGATTGGGGAGTTCTTTTGTGCATGATCCGGCTCAACGGCTTTGAGAGCAAAAATATACACATACAATTTACTAGAAATACTTGAACTTAAGTAGATTTATCGAGTGCTACTAAGACTTTTATTTGAGTAATGTTTTTGCTCTTGTAGCTGTACTTTTACTTGAGTAACAAAATATAAGTATTGCCGTTATCACTGTGACTTTTTGAACCAATTTCCAAACTAAATCCATCCATTTTCTGTCCGTTTCTCTTCCAACATCGGTTCATCTTTCCCAACGTTCAAGGAAAATTTGAGGTTTATGTCCCAATAATTGTTCTAACCTCGTTCACGACATCGTTTGGTCTGTGCGCGTGTAATTTCGACACACATATGACGATCACGCGGGTGGATTTGTGCGTCTTGTGGCTCCGTCTGAGCGCGGCGTAAAACGTGCAATATAATGGAACGCTTTGAGCTGCAGCCGAATAGAGAACATTTACAAATAAAGTGTATTATTTATAGAAATCAGAAATATTTTATTCTTTTTTTTTGGTCATTTTTATTTAATTCATTTTTTTGTGTGTCATTTTTATTACATTTTTTTTGGTGTCATTTTTATTCAATTCCTTTTTTTTGTCATTTTTATTTAATTCCTTTTTTGGGTCATTTTTATGCAATAATGCTGCTGTCTTTGTTATAAGGGGTCTGTTTTTTAGAGCCAATTTGATCTATCATTTGTCATTTTTAACCCCAAATCAATAATCAACCCTATGATTCTACTTCATTTTGAGTATTTCCCTTGATCAGCCAGTTTTTATTTACCTGCAAATGGCACGCACTGTTCATTTAGTGGATGAATCGCACACTCACCCGCTCATCGTCTTTCACTGCTTTGTAAATGACTTCAGATTCATGGCTCAAGTGTGCGTTGTGCCTCGTGCCATGGCAAACAGCAGGACGCACTTCCCCACGCGAGGAAGAGTGGCGTTTAGAGCAAAAGCATCCAAAATACACATTATATCCGCAATGTTTTTGGGGTTTTTTGTGGTTGTTTACTTTGCGCGTGAATCGGTCCCCGTGCTCTGGGAAAGTGCACGCACAACTCTTTGCCCGCTCATTCCTCCGGTGGCTCGTCCCGCGTCCCAGGAATGCGCCAGGATGATCCCAAACAAATCCTTCAAATACGTCCGACAACTCGGTAAAACGCGCCGTTAATCCACGCGGTTATCCCGGCGTTGGCGCGCGCGCGCACAGTCGCATCCTCCGGAGACCGTCTCTCCGCGGACAGGACCGGACCAAGGGGGGGGGGAAGGTGGGGACACACACACACACACAACACACACACACAGTAAAATAATATCCCCAAAATATCCCCTGGCCCTCCGGGTCCCGTCCGTTCACGTGTGAGCGCGGTCGCGAAACGGAACGGCACCCGCGCGCGTCAACAAACAAAAAAAACAAAAAAACAGGCAACAACAAAAAAACAAAAAAAACAGAGAAAACAAGAAGATTAAAAAAAATTACACGCGTCGAAACGGTCACGGGACGAAGGAGGAGCTGGAGAGGAGCAGAGAGAGGAGAGACCGGAGAGATCATCTCACGGGCTGACTCATGCGCTCTGCTCGGTCGTTGTGGAGGAGTGAGAGGGAGAGGAGGCAGGGGAGGAGGAGGGGGAGGAGGAAGAGGAGGTGGAGAGGAGAGAGGGAGACGAGAGGGCAGAGCGAGAGGGAGAAAGTCCGCTGAGAAATAGAGGTTCCCAGCAGTGCGCGAGAGAGAGAGGAGGGAGGAGAGGAGAGAGGGGGGAGGGAGGAGGGAGAGGAGAGGGAGGGAGGAGAGGAGGGGGAGGCGGAGGGAGAGGAGAGAGAAGAGGGAGAGGAGAGAGAGAGAAGAGAGAGAGAGAGAGAGAGGAGAGAGAGAGAGAGAGATGAGGGGAGAAGAGAGAGAGAGAGAGAGCGGGGGGAGGAGGGAGGGGGAGAGAGAGAGGAGAGGGAGGGTAGGGAGGGGAGGGAGGGGAAGAAGGGAGAGAGAGCGATGAGAAGAGAGAAGAAGAGAGCGAGAGGAGGGAGAGAGAGAGGAAGGAGGAGCGAGATGAGGGAGAGAGGGAGAGAGAGGAGAGGAAGGAGAGCGGAGAGAGAGAGAGAGGAAGAGAGAGAGAGAAGGAAGAGAGGTGAGAGAGGGAGGAGAGCGAGAGAGGGAGAGAGAGAGGAGGAAGAGAGCGAGAGAGGGAGAGAGCGAGAGAGAGCGAGAGAGAGAGAGGAGAGAAGCGAGAGAGAGAGAGGTAGAGAGGACAGAGAGCGAGAGAGGGAGAGAGAGAGAGAGGAAGAGACGAGAGAGGGAGAGAGAGAGAGAGAGAGAGAGAGGAGAGAGGAGAGAAGGGAGAGAGAGAGAGAGAGGAAGAGAGCGAGAGAGAGAGAGAGAGAGAGAGTGGACGGGGAAGAGAGCGAGAGGAGAGAGCGAGAGAGGGAGAAGAGAGAGAGGAAGTGAGAGCGGAGAGAGAGAGAGAGAGAGAGAGAGAGAGGAGAGAGAGAGCAGAGGGAGGAGAGGAGAGAGGAGAGAGAGAGAGCGAGAGAGAGAGAGAGAGAGAGGAAGAGAGCGAGGAGAGGAGAGAGAGAGAGAGAGGAAGAGAGCGATACAGTGTATCTGAATCGACGCGCAGTCCCTAAGACGCACGTGACGCAAACGAGGAAAGTATAGTTCGATCTAAAACCAAAGGATTTAATGAAAATGACAAACTGCTAAACCACATCTATCGACAACCGACAACCGACAACCGACAACCGACAACCGGCGGCTAATTCCACTGTCAAATATACTTCATCGTCATTTAAAAATAAACCAAAAAAATACAAATACAAACAAACAGACATTTCGACTAACAGACTTGTGACTACACAAAACACTACACACAGACACACACACACACACACACACACACACACACACACACACAGACAGACACACAGACACACACACACACACACACACACTCTAAAACACATCCCGAA
Source organism: Chaenogobius annularis (assembly GCA_015082035.1). Taxonomy (NCBI): domain Eukaryota; kingdom Metazoa; phylum Chordata; class Actinopteri; order Gobiiformes; family Gobiidae; genus Chaenogobius; species Chaenogobius annularis. The sequence continues at coordinate 211,814 of BJKM01000525.1, forward strand.
AAAGACTTCTATAACAAGGGTAAAACAAAATGTCAAAAAAATAAAATTAAAGTAGAATCAACTTTTTCAGATTCTGATCAATAATAATAATAATAATAATAATAATAATAATAATAGTAATAATAATAATAATAGTAATAATAATACAATATTCTGTCATTAGAAACCTCCAGTCGCCATATTTCACCCTTTATTTGGTTGTTAATGTCTTTAAAATGTCTCAATGCGCAAGAAAAACGACTTCTTTTTCATGAAATAAAAGCTCTGTTTCATTTGAATGGCCCTGGACCCCCACAACAGTCCAGGAGCCTCCGAGGGGCCCCCAGGGACCTCCAGGGGCCCCCGGTGGCACCAGCGTGTCCCCGGCGCGTGTCAAAAGCGCGTGCCTTTCGGTCCCCAGATTCCAACACGGTCCAAAATACACGGAGTACTTTTGGCACCTGCAGGAAAAGCACGCGGGAGCTGCTCCGGAGGGGGCGGGGACAGCTGAGCGTGTGGCGTGTCGACGCAGCGCCATCTGGTGGACGGACGAGGGACAAACACACAGATATTTGATTTGTATTTCACTGTTTTCACTGAGAAGCAATTTAAACAAACATTCTCACAGTAAAAGATCAAGAACGCAAATATATAAATACATTTAATCCTATGCAGAAGTGGGTAGAGTAGCCAAAGTACGCAAGTATTAGTACAATTATTGGTGCAGTAAATTAAAAAGTACGTACAAAGTAAACCCGTGGAGCGCCTTAGACAATGGGAACTGTCTGGACCAAACCTGATGCATCATTTGAAGCGGGCGCAATTCCAACCAAACACTGTACGGTACAATATGTTACTCAAGTAGGAGTGAAAGTATTATGCGAAAGGGAGTATAATGTACCTTTAGTACCTTTAACGGCGCGTATCCTTTTAAATATTGCGTTTGTAACTACATCATTGACGACATATAGTCCTGTAATCGCTCTGAATCCAGAGTTTTATTTAATTACGTCACAATTTGCTGCGTGTCCTCCCCCTCTCGCTCATCCCCTTTTCACACTGACACGGCCGGTTGTGTTTGTGATTTCCTGATCCCGGTTTAACTCTCATTTAGACCTGGTTTGGTCTTTGTTTAGTCCCTGCTTTAGACCCGCTTTGAGTTCAGGAAGTGAAATTATAAACCTGTAAAGCTTTGAGCAAACACAAGAGAACAAAATAGGCTCAAATAGAGCGCCATCAGGAGGTTTATCCAGGTATTTCGATTGCACGTTCCTCAGGTTTTACTGTTACTTCTAAACATGTTCAAAGTGTCTTCTAGTATTAAATAAATATGGAAAACAACACACATTTGTTAACTTATTATTTTAGTTGTCGACGAGTCAAACTAATATTTTTATTGTACACTGAGACTTTTAAAATACATTATCAGCCAAATAAAAGGTTTAAATATGGTGACTTCATCCTTTTGAATAGAGAAAATGTACAAATAAAGTGTATTTATTAAGATTTTGAGTTAGTTTATGACAAAACGCTGAACTGTTTTATTACTTTTGGACATTTTGATTTAATAACGCCACAGTCTTTGTAACGGGAAGGTGTTTCCATGTGTATTTGATAATCTGTGCAGTCCAGATAATGACTACAATTCTAAACCACCATTATTCTTTTGCCCTACAAGCGGCACGTCCAAAACGAGGCCGAACTAAACCGGGTCTGTATGAAAAGGAGCTCCGTGACTAATGATCATCTCTGCAGTCGTCGGGCCGAAACGGACTCGTATAAATCACTTTTAAGAGGGACTTGAATCCTCTCTGATCGTATATATTTAACGGTGACACTTTACGATCCGTGACGGAGTGTTTCGCCCATCTGTTCGCCACAACCGGCCCTTCACGAAGTCCTCGGCCTCGCCCGGGAGTCCAAATCACCGAGCTTTGGGTGGAAATGAGGCCAATTATGACGCGAAAAGAGGAAGAGTGGCCTTTAGCACCATGTTTCGCTCTTTAAGGGAAGTTGTTACATGTAAAATGCTATTGTGTAATTATAATGTTCAAAGAAATGAACAATTAAATCATTATTGGATAATCCCGACAATAATAACCAACTGATATTTTGGCAATGAATCAGAAATCTGCCAAAACGTGCACGTAAATGAGGTTCAAGTACAAAAAAATACAAATTAATTAATAAATAATAAAAAATAATAAAAATAATAAAAAAATTAAAAGAATTTAAAAAAAAAATATAATAATAATAATAAAAAGAAAAGAAAATTAAAACTCTATTACTGGTGTTGATTTTGTGAGATTTTTTCTTGTGTGTTCACATTTGGCACAGACAAAACAGTTAAACGTTTGTGAGTTACACCTTCAAAACGCAGTGCTAAAATGACAGCAAAAATGTAAAAAATACAAACATAAAAAATACATTTATTACTGCTTTCGACCCACGGCAGTTTGTTTGTTTGTCTAACTTCCTGTTGGTTAAATAAACAATTTTGTGATGAAAAACTGTTGAAGAATAACTTTCAGAACACACTAAATCATGTCTAACAGTCCAATCTAAACTTTCAACTCACGTCTCGTTCCCACATCCATTCATCAAAATCTAAACGTCACCTGTCAATCACCTGTCAATCACCTGTCAGAACACAGCTGTATGTGAATAATAATGACGTGTGAAGGACAAAGGCAGAACGCGCTAACAAACAATACAAACACATCTCGGCTCTTAAAGGTGCGTAATTACCTGTTGGAATACGGCATTCTGTGTATTTATATTACTATTATTATTCCTTAATAGTTGTAAAGCGTCGTTTGTGAGTTTTGTATGACGACAACGGCAACAAAAACGCTTTTCATCTCTTTTAGCATTTGTTCGCCTCAAGTCATGTTTCAAGGCTTTTCGGGGAAATTAGAAAAAGAAAAACACATATTTTACTGATCATAAAAAATTACTTGAAAAAAAAAACAAACAATAATGATCTTTTTTTTTTTTTTTTTTAAAAAAAAAAATTTTTTTTTTTTTTTTTTAAACACACAGCAACAAAAACGGGCATAAAAAACCTGACCTATGTAAAGAAAAATATGTAATAATAATAATAATAATAATAAAATAATAATAATAATAATAGTAATAATAAAATAGTAATCATAATAAAATAATAATAGTAAAATGATAATAAAATAATAATAACAATAATCATAATAATAATAATGATAATAATAATAATAATAATAATAATAATAATAATAATAAAATAGTAATAATAAAATAATAATAATAATAAAATAGTAATAATAATAATAAAATAATAATAATAATAAAATGATAATTAAATAATAATAATAACAATAATAACAATAATAATAATAATGATAATAATAATAATAATAATAATAATAATAATAATAATAATAATAATAATAAAATATTAATAATAAAATAATAATAACAATAATAATAAAATAGTAATAATAATAGTAAAATAATAATAATATATAATAATAAAGAAAATAATAACAAAATAAAACAAATTCTGATTGGCTGAGGACGGAGCCACTGACTACAGTCTGGAGAACAGAACGAGGCGGTTGTGAATGAGGCTAGCCAAGAAAAACCTGCGTCGTTACCGTACACAGGCCCGCCTCTCCACGGCTCTGACTTGTAACATGGCCCGGTGGCGTCACACTGTGAAACATGCAGGCAAAGTGCACCTTTATTTATTTATTTTTTTCATGTCGTTCTGCTCACGTCCAGGTCAGCACTGGGTTAGAAAAACAAACAGAGCATTTTACAGATGAACTCGAGCTGTTTTTGTAATCACGTTTATGTAATAATGTTGTGATGAATGTGAGGTGGCACAAAGGCGGCGGAAGAAGGTAACTCAGTGTGACATGTCCAATCTGGGTCAGGCTGCAGGTCACATGAGCACTGCTTGGTGATGTCACGACGCCAAATAACACGCGGGTGGGCTCAGCGCAAGTCCAGGAGAGATTTAGTGTGCAAACTTATGAGCCGCAAATGTGGAAACGCGATCATTATTTGTTCGGGATCGGCGCCACGAACCTGCGATATTAATCTCACGGCCCTTTAAAGTCACGTGAAAGACATGCATCCTTACTGCCAGCCATCACCTCTCCACAGAACTGACCCGTAGCTAGGCCTGGTGCCGGTCTCCGAAGCAGACGAGTTTCAGAGCCAGACTGCGGAACGTCTCCATGAAGACAAGCAGGGAGCGGACACGCCGCCAGAAATGTTACATAGTGCAGCTTTAGTCAAATCACATCATCATCAAGTCAAAATAAAACAAAAGAAAGACTAAGAATAGAACAATCACATTTTAATAATTCTTCTCAGGTTGTACTTTTTACACTTTTTACCTTTCTGATATTATTCCATCTTTCACTGTAAGAGGGTAAAAGACTTCAGAACGATGTCTTTGGGCCTTAAAACTCCTGCCGTGGACACAATAAATCAGGGCAATTCAACTTAAGGCCCGGGGGCCAGATCAGGCCCGCCAAACGATCTGATGCGGCCCACGACCCATCTCCCAATATGCAAATACCAATATTAATATATTTGTTTTTCTTGTTTTCTGGTTTCATTCTGTATTAGTCCCAGTTTAAACCTGGTTTGGTGCTGGCTTAGTCCTAATTTAATTCCGCCACGGCCCCCCAAGAAATCTGGCCCTCAGGAAAAGTTGAATAGCCTAGAACTAATAAAGAGTTTAGCTGTTCAGTAAAATAATACATAAATAAATGAATAAATATACATAAATAAATAAATACAAATAAATGTATACACGAAATAAGTAAGAAAGTATTTTTTAACTGAATATACAATGAGATACCATTTCAAGCGTGAGAATCGTTGCTGCCGTTGTGCGTTCGGCATGAGTTCCTCCTGACAGTGCGTCTGAGCTGCGGTGGCGATCGCACTGTGTCAATGCCACAAAACAAAGACGAGCCGCTCCCGTCCAAACCTCCAGGCTCTTTTACTGACAGCCCCCGAACGCATCACTGACGGATGACACCGCATGCAAGTGAACGCAGCGCCGCGAGCGAGACACGACGGAACAAAGAGCAAAGAATATGACTGAATGAAACTGTAACGGCCCCTCGTATGCCGAACATGTATTTTCAGATATGTTACGTCACATCATGGGGGACAAAAGGACTTTGAATAGGACTGATTATCATGTATTTGGAATCTTTTGAGATCCATGAATTTAATGCTGAAAGTGCCGACCCGGATCGCAGGTGATGTTTGAGAAACATCGAGGTCCTTGAGGGGAAAGGATGTTCGAAGGGTCCCGTAACTAGTTTGCATGTCGAAGTCTCGTCCGTTACCGGAAACTCCTTACGTGGCCCCGTGGCCCCCACATGGCAGAGCAGCAGGAGATGAGCAAGCCCCGGGGGGACAAGATGGCGGTCCATTCAAGTCAATGGCGTGTGCTCATTGGCACAAGTCGCCAAACAAATCTTTTTCTTCCGCATTACTTCCTGGTTATGGAGCTAGCTCTGGGCCTCTCCCATGATGCTTTGCACGCAGACAGATTACGTACACTGTCGTTTTAGAAACGTAAATGAAGGAAATCCCTTCAGAATCAGACAAAAAATAATTGAGCACTGTCGGTGATTTTACGGGCAGAACTCTCTGGAAGGTCACGGCCGTGAGGCTGCAGTACCCCAGAGCGGCCACTACTCAATTTGGATCGTGGGCAGAGGGGCGTGCCTTATCCAGATAATATAATACATCCATGGTTTTGGGACTGTCCTGCTGTTCAGAAATGAATAAATATGTATTATTTATGTATGTATTTATATATTTATGTATTTATATATTTATGTATTTATGTATTTATGTATTTATGTATATATGTATGTATATCTCGCTCATTTCCGTCTTGTTCCAGCAGCCCATTTGTCATGAAGGAGCTCTGGTTCCCCGGCACCTGACGCAGACCTTGTTAGGTGGGCCGACGTCTGGGGCATTTCATTTTCACTCTTCACTGTATGAGAGAGGCAGTTCTACATTCCGCCTCAAGGGGAAGGTCCGAAGACCGACGAGCCGGGCTTGCCAGCCAGCACAAAGGCAAGACCAAGTCCGGGGCAATAAATGGCTTCCAGTGACCAGATGCCCTGCAGGAATAATAAGGTAAAAGGAAGAGACACAGACCACAGATGTTCAGACCCCAAATCCAGCCCCCTGAGACTGTACACAAGCCGTGAGGAGGCCGGGGGTGCTGCCCGGTGGTCAAGTGGTGATTGGCAGTGCCATGAGTTACAATCCTGGCTCTGACAATTCACTGCATGTTCTCCCTCTCCCTCATCCCCATTTCACGCTCAGCTGTCCTGTCTAATGAAGCCCCTACATGGGACGTCCCACCAGAACATAAGAGAAGTGGCAAGAACCCTGCCAATGGCTGGAGCGGTCCGACTGAAGGCGCTCAACATGGCTGCTGAGGAGCAGGAGCAGCGCCACAGTGACGCACGGCGGCGGCATCTCTGGCCCTCTGGAGAGACTACTACTACTACTACTACTACTACTACTACTACTACTACTACTACTACTACTACTACTACTACGACTACTACTACTACTACTACTACTACTACTACTACTACTGTATGTGTCTTCTTCTTGTCAGTTTAAAGATTTATTAACGCTCAAACAAAATACTATGATTATGTGCAAAGTGCCGCAAAAGGCCGGCGAAAAGCGACTTCCGCCAAAAGACATCACGCGTCAGCGGTATCAGCTATAAGGCCAGATCAGAGCCGCCCGCGATCCACCTACACACATCGCTGCTCAAACGTCATTCTCAATTAACACACCACGTGCGCATTAAGTAAATGTCCATAAATAATTTCACCACACGCCGCACTGCACGTGACGCCACGTGCACAGTAACATCTTTTCACAGGGTTCTACTCCGTCCCACCGGGGTTTCGTAGTTTCTAAGGAAACTGATGTTGTTTGGGATTACGAAAATGAACTGAATTGAAAATAATATTAGTCTTCTAATGGTTTTGAAGGCGGAACTAGCATTATTTATTATAGCGTTGTGATAAATACAAAGCTAGCACAGCTAACCATCTCGACTTGACTCAGAGTGGGATTGTTCTTGAATTAAATAGTGAAATACGTGTGCGATGTCAAGTGTCCATTTAAAGTCAGTTTTCTCGACCTTTGCGACTAAACCTTTTGTGGTCAAAGTCAATCGCACTCTTTCTGTACGAATAAAGAACGTACCAAGATGTCCGAGGCCAGCGGCTCTTTTTGCGCCACTGGAGGACATTTCCGCACGCTGAGGGTCGTTTTTACGCACCCGATTTTAGGTTAGAAGTAACCAAAACAACCACGTTCTGTACATCAGAGAAATTGCAGTTGGCAACCTATTTACAACAGCGGGTAACGACAACCAAAACTATCAAGGAAATCACACGTAAATATACGTAAAAGCACAGAACAATTCAATTAGAGTATTAGAGAGTATTAGAGTCCAGAGTCTATTTACATAACACACAAAGACCTCACACACACACACACACACACACACTACACACACACAACACACGTACACACACACACACACACCCACACAAAACCTCACACACAAAGACTCACACACACAAAGACTCACACACACACACACACACACACACGTACCACACACACACGCACACACACAAAGACCTACACACACACACACACACAAAGACCTCACACACACCCAACACACACACAAAGACCTCTCACACACACACACACACACAAGACCTCACACACACACACACACACACACAAAGACCTCACGTACACACACACACACACACACACACACACCAAAGACTCACACAACCACACACACGCACACACACAAAGACCTCACACACACACACGCACACACACAAACACACACACACACACACACACACACAAAACCTCTCACACACACACACACACAAAGACCTCCACACACACATAACACACACACACACACACACAAAACCTCAACACACACACACACACACACACACACGTGTCTTCAGATGAAGCTGCACAGCACACTGTGTCCTGAGCTTGAGTGTCTTCTGTGCTGATAAAGAACTCTTGTGCAGTCTGTCTCACCTGCTAACCTCTTATTTGGAGTGAATAAACTGCACGGTTCTGTTTTTGTGTGAGCAGCTTGTCTTCAGGACGGACCGGCGCTTGGCTTCAGGATGACGCGTTTTCTCAACGGACCGGCGCTGTCTTCAGGACGGACCGCGCGCTTGTCTTCAGGACGGACCGGCGCTTGTCTTCAGGACGGACCCGCGCTTGTCTTCAGGACGGACCGCGGCTTGTCTTTCAGGACGGACCGGGCTTGTCTTCGACGACCGGCGCTTGTTTCAGGACGGACCGCGCTTGTCTTCAGGACGCGACCGGGCTTGTCTTCAGGACGGACCCGCGCTTGTCTTCAGGACGACGGACGCGGAGCTTGTCTTCAGGAACGGACGGCTTGTCTTCAGACGACGGCGTGCAGCTTGTCTTCAGGACGAAGCCGCGCTTGTCTTCAGACGGACCGACTTGTCTTCAGACGGACCGCGCTTGTCTTCAGGACGGACCGGCGCTTGTCTTCAGGACGGACCGGGCTTGTCTTCAGGACGGACCGAGCTTGTCTTCAGACGACCACGCTTGCTCAGACGGACCGCTTGTCTTCAGAACGACCGGGCTTGTCTTCAGGACGGACCGGCTGTCTTCAGACGGACCGGGCTTGTCTTCAGGACGACCGGGCTGTCTTCAGGACGGACCGGCGCTTGTCTTCAGGACGGACCGCGCTTGTCTTCAGACGGACGGCGCTTGTCTTCAGGACGGCCGGCGCTGTCTTCAGAGGACGGACCGGCTTGTCTTCAGGACGGACCGGCTTGTCTTCAGGACGGACCGCGGCCTGTCTTCAGGACCGACCCGTGCTTGTCTTCAGACGGACCGGCTTGTCTTCAGGACGACCGGGCTTGTTCTCAGACGGGACCGGCGCTTGTTCTCAGGACGGACCGGCGCTGTCTCAGCGACCGCTTGTCTTCAGGACGGACCGGCGCTTGTCTTCAGGAGACCGGGCTTGTCTTCAGGACGGACCGCGCTTGTCTTCAGGAGACGGCGCTTGTCTGACCACGCTTGTCTCAGACGGCCGGCGCTTGTCTTCAAGACGACCGGCGCTGTCTTCAGACGACCGGCGCTTGTCTTCAGGACGGACCGGCTTGTCTTCCAGGACGGACCGGCGCTTGTCTTCAGGACGGACCAGGCTTGTCTTCAGGATGGACCGGCGCTTGTCTCAGGACGACCGCGCTTGTCTTCAGGACGGACCGCGGCTTGTCTTCAGGACGGACCGGCTTGTCTTCAGACGGACCGGGCTTGTCTTCAGACGACGGCTTGTCTTCAGGACGGACGGGCTTGGACACTGCTCACCACCCTTTTCCCGCGGATCATCCAAACTTTAGTCAAATTTAAATGTGGTTTTGGATTTTTCGTTTACACAAAAAAACTCTAACATGTAAATATCTAACAACAACAACAACAACAACAAACACAGACCAATAAAGTCCCAGATCAAAATCCTCTGACATTTTGAAGGAAACACTGCCTCCCGGTGGTTCTCCGGGACGACACATTTGAGGACGTCAGAATACTCTTTAATCTGATCATGTCGAATGTCTGAAGTGTCATGTTACATCTTGATAAAGATAATCTGATTAAGGAATTGTTCCACACTTTGTAGGTTTTAATCGGATTATGCAAAAATTTTCAATATAATAACTTGTAAAAACCACCAATTAACTGATACATGGTGTTTTGATTCTCCAAAAGCTCACACCAAACACCAAATCTAAGTTGAAGTATCTGATTATTATATTCATATTCTGTAAATGTACAAAGAGCCACATACTAGAATTATTATCTAGACAACATTATTAATTATTCTTGCATAAAATGAAAAAAACATAGAAAATGTATGTGATTTAAAAAAAAAAAAAAAAAAAAAAGGACGTCTTACTACTACTGCTAATAATAATAAATAATAATTCAAAAATACATAAAAATAAAATTAATCTTTTTCATTGGCTTTTGCAGGCGTACCTCTTTTGTCCAGTGGGAGGCGTGTTGCTGACTCCAGCGCTGCCGTGTCCCTCTGTTGCAGCTGCACCCGCGCTTGTTTCGCGTTGCTTCTTTTTGTGACATTTATAAAATACGTCTGAGTTTAGTTTGGACGCGTTCTGGCCCCGCAGCGCCGTCGCCGTCCCCAAAACCAGAGCCGGATGAACTCAGGCTTTGTCACATGAATTATGTCCTCAGAACAAAGCATCATTCTTCTGCTGTCAGCGCAGTCCAGGCGACATATGAAGTTATAGAAGAACACACGGGAGGGACGAGCTCGGGCGCTGCACACGTACACGCTCGGAAATACAACCGTACGGAACACTGAAAAGCACATCATTGAGAAGAGAAAAAACTAGATAAAAAAGATAAATGTTGAAATGAGGAAAGAAAACAAATGTAAAAACACTTTCTTTATGTACATTTATTAACACCTAAAGAAATACAACTGGTACGGAACACTAAAAAAGCACATCATTGAGAAAAAAATAATAATAATAATAATAATAATAATAAAAAAAAAAAAGATTAAATGTGAAATGTTTTTAAAAAAAACAACAACAAATCATAAATATAGAATATTAAAAAAAAAATGTAAAAACACTTTTCTTTTATGGTACATTTATTAACATCTAAAAAATACAAGCGGTACGGAAAACACTAAAAAGCACATCATTGAAAGGAAAAAAAAAAAAAAAAGATGAAATGTTGAAATGTATTAAAAACAACAACAAATCATAAATATGGAAAGAAATCGAATAAATAAATGTAAAAACACTTTATTTTATGGTATATTTATTAACATCTAACGAGCTGCTAATTTGTGGTTATTTTGTATTTATTCGGCCATGTCTTATTCTGCATAAACATTCTGCTACTAAAACATACACATTCTTATCACTAAACTTCTTAGTACTACTTAACAGTATGACGTTAATGCAGAACTGAGTTAGCAATGGAGCGCCCCCTGCAGCTCCCTTGTGAAAATACATTGTCAGAAAATAGATGCAAAAGCTTTTTTCTTTTTCTTTCTGTAACTTGGCTAAAAATGTACTCAATTACAGCTAATGCAGCCAAATTTGGACTGAAGTAAAAGTAAACACATGAAAAATCCAAGTTTTTGTAAATTTTCAGTAGCATTTTTATCAGAGTTTGATACAAAACATATATTAATTAAATAGTTCATATCGGAATACGTTTTTAAAATCCCAATACGCATCTTTCTACATGTTAATACAGAGTGCCCCTTATAAAGCTGCACATACGGTAATATAACCAGGCAGCTTTTCCTCTAAATAAACAGCCAAATGTGCGAATAATAAGAATGATTTCTGTTCACCTTTAGACATAATCACACCATAATTCAGCCCAAAAAGAGCTCTCATGGCAATTTTGAATGACTCACGTTTTCAAAGGACAGATTCAAAATAGAAGTTACATTTACACGGTGACATTTACATTAGCTGCAAAAATATTCTTCAAAAAGTTTTATTGAAAGACTTTTTTATTTCTTTTGGGTTAATTCAAGCATGTCGAATGACCTTTGAGTGTATTTTAGACTTCTTTGGACAAGATGTAAAAGTTTTATGGCTAAACTTGTGTGTGGCCTAAAAAGTATCATAAAATCGATCAATACATCGCTCATTTTTCATATCAGTTTGTTGGTTTGTTTCGACTGCACACGGAGTCTCCTCCAGAGTGTCATGTGACGTTTCTGTCCTTTGGCATTGGCGGTAGAAGCAGGACGACAGCGCCATCTGCAGTGCGACTTCCTCAGAACAGTATCCCGGGTGTGTGAGAGTGAAAAGTCCCCCTCGTCCCGGTTTACGAGTCCGTCTTCCCTCCATTTGCATACATCTGCGTTGAACCAGGCTCGAGATTATTTGTACCAGTTTACAGATAATGAGGAAGTACGCAGTAACAGAGTATTTGTGTCCTCTACGAGAAATATGACAGATGTAAACACGATGCGTGAGAATCTCTTGGCCAAAGTCCGCAGCAGCTCTTTCTACAGAGCAGGACCCTCAGCACAGAGGCACAAACCAGTGAGACCCCTTTTTTCACATCTGATGTTTTGAGGAAGGTTTGGCAGTTGGTTTTTTTTGACGAAACCTGGCAACCCGGAAGACTCGAGAGCGCTTAATCTTCTCTTCATCAAAACATTTTCCTCCTCTCAGCTCATCCCTCTGGCAGCGTTTCGCCCGACTACCCTTCGTTAACTGGCAACACCTGATGCGCCGTGGCAACGCTACTCAAAAGAAAGAAAGAATTGTCCTCGTATTTATGTTCTATTCTAAAAGATGCTCGATAAGGCGGCAACGATTAATCGCCTTATCGACTAGTTCTCTATAAAAAAAGAGCCATAGTCGTAATTTGATGAGCTGTGATGATACAGACTCGTATGAAAAGACATTTAAAGCGCCCCCTACAGGTCGGACGACTCGTTGAACTAAAACGCAGTTCAGATAAATATATTTTGTATTTTGCGAAAATGTCACAGAATAGCGCATTTTGAGGTTTATGATTTCACTTCCTGTTTGTAATTGATGACATCACACTAGGAAATTACCCAGAAACCACTGGGCCAAAGCTCATCTAACGTCACAGTGTTTTTATTTATAAGAGAGCCACTTTATTTTGTTGAATTCATGTTTAGAGAGTGAAAAAAGTTGATTATTTTGTGTGAAATTCTGCATAAACTTTGACTGGAATGAGTTTCCCTGTCGTGATGTCACTTCCTGTCCATTTTTCTACACATTTTTCAACATTTTCTCCACAAATACCTGCTCGATCGGTGTCAAACTATCATTTATACGTACGACAGGTTTAAACACACCAAAGAAAGTCAAAATTAGACAATCGTTAAAACCTGTCATGGGCACTTTAATAAATCAAACTGTAAAAAAATAAGAGATTGTTTATGGCACATAAGTTGAAGTCTTCAGTCACCATGTCCTTCAACTTTTATTTAAGCCTGTACAGACAGAATCGCTGCCTCGTCGGACCTCCACCTGAGTCGTTGCAGCTCGAGTTCACGTTCGTCTAATTGGCAAAAAGGTGACGCTATATATTTAGTGAGCTCATTCAGGAGGAGCATAACAATGTAAATATTTCAGAAGATAAAACTCTTGAAAGTTTCCGCAAGAGAAAGTTAATTAAATCCGTGCGAGTGTGACACATTGTGATGGCGGGGATCGGGGGGCGGGGGGATGGAGGCGGGGGGGGGGTGCTTTAACTTTACATATGTTGGTTTAATTATGGCAAACGCGGCCGGTCGGAGCAGCTGTATCTCTGCGGCGACCGGAGCAGCCCGCGGTAAACAATGGAGCAGACACTAATTAAATCAGCCGCGGGGATGAACAGGGCGCCGCGCGCTCCACGCCGCGACGGGAAATGAACCGCTGAACGGCTGAAGCTGGAAAATGGCAACGTTTGATGCGGTTCGAGTCGCGATGTCGAATGTTGAAGAGCTGCGATTATTGTGAGTAAAAAAACGTCACGATTGAACGATTATTCATGGTTATTGAGGCCGAAAAGTGAAACAGTGAAATCTGTCAACAAAATAAAGTTAAATTTGATAAAAACAGTCTGATAAATGTCATTATTTCCAAACGTACATGCACCCTAAACATACTATTATCACTCTATAGGCCTATATAATCCGAGTGTCTTTGTATCTGTCTACGTTCACTTCCTCATTAAACTAATTTCTCCGTGAATATGAGTCTGATCGTAAGAAAACACACGGCGTTTTTGAAGCTTAAGACTAAGACTTTGTTTATTTGATGTTGTGTTTTAATGACACGTTGGAACTCAACCCTGTTTTCCCCCCTGAGTTCACCCGAATGCAGCGTCTCTATGCCATGAGCGGTAAAGAATGTTTTCAAGGTTTCCGGACGTCAATATCAATAAAATAAGAACATAAAATTGTAATAATTGACAATACACTGCTTTAGTAAAACAGATTCATTTGCCTAAAACCCGTCAGAGCGAGTCTAAGTTTGGGGGATATTAAAAAGGTTGGAAACAAGTAAACCAGGTAAGCGACTCAACCGGAAAAGTTACGTAGTGCACCTTTAACCAGTCGTGTTACAGGTAAAGTCTGGTGTGTTTTTGGTGATACATTTGACGCGATACACGATCATTTCTGAACACGGCAAACGCTTTTAGTCTCCAACATGACATCATCATTGCCCCAGTGGAACCCGGGCGATACTCAAAGCCCGCCCCCATTGAGACCACCCCCATCGATTCAGTCCTTGTTTTTCTCGTTCTGAAAAGTACAAAACTCGTCAGCTTTAACGCTTCGGGAGTTCTGGAATAAACATCCAAACAAGTCTCAGTGGGAATGCTAAAGTAGAGGCGGTCTCCAGGACAGGCTCGGGGGGCACATTCTACACATTCAGACATATACACACAAGTCATATTGTGAAATAGTATCAGTTTCAGGACATCGGTTTCAGCTGATTTTCTGATTTATCTGAATAAATCGATGCATTTCAACAATATTTACAGGCCCAGAACGTCTCATGACATTTGCATTTTTAGTAGCCGCTGTTCTGTACTCGAAAGGCTGGAGCCGCACATCTGCATCAGTTTTGTCGTGTTTTAAGGAAAGAAATGCACAATATATCGCAAAAAACAAAAAAGAAAACGTTTTCTATCGAGCTAAAACATGTATTTAACTTATATTTTCCTTTTTTCAAACTTTAAAAAACATCTTGGTCATGTTTTTATCCATGTGCTGCGCCGTACATAACCATACAGGTGAAGGAAAGTAGTTGAAACAGTAGTCGAAGTACTTGTATGTACTGTTGGTGTAGTTCTGAGAATAGTAGTGTTAGCTGTAGTAGTAGTAGTAGTAGTAGTAGTAGTAGTAGTAGTAGTAGTAGTAGTAGTAGTAGTAACCAGAGCACCTTTATTCCTGTTTGTTCACAATCTTTCCACTCTTTAATGACATAAAACGTGATTTACAGCATCAAAAGTGTAAAATCGTCACAGTTTGAAGCTTTCATTGTTTCATGAAAATAGCACAATCATAAATCAGATTAAAAGTCACTTCACAACTTCACATTTAGAACCTGTATTTATGCTTCTGTGGGGACCGGAGTCTGGGCGGGGTCCAGGGCCGTCACCAGGGCCGTCACCAGGGCCGTCACCAGGGCCGTCACCAGGGCCGTCACCAGGGCCGTCACCAGGGCCGTCACCAGGGCCGTCACCAGGGCCGTCACCAGGGCCGTTCAGCCACGAGGGGCGACAGCCATTCTGGGGCAACTTTCAATCCTTCATCCATTGTTTTAAGTCCGGTGCAGACGTTCCATTAAGGCCTCAACATCCAAAAGAGTGTCATTATCAAACCATGTCAGCTCCTGACTCTCTCCTCCTGCCTCTCATCCTACCTCTCTCCTCCTCCTGCTCTCTCCTGCCCCTCCTCTGCTTCTCTCCTCCTCCTCTCTCCTCCTCCTCTCTCCTCCTCTCTTCTTCCTCCTGCTCTCCTGCTATCTGCTCTCTGGCTATACTCTCTCCTCCTTGCTCCCTGCTCTCTCCTCACTGCTCTCTGCTCCTGCTCTCTGCTCTCCTGCTCTACTCCTGCCTCCTCTTCCTCCTGCTCTCTCTCCTGTCTCTCCTGGCGCCTGCTCTCTCTCGTTCCTCTCTCCTCCTGCTCTCTGCTACGCCTCTCATCCTCTTCCTCTCTTCCTCTCCTCTCCTCCTCCTCTCTCTGCTTCCTCTCTCTGCTCGCTGCTCTCTCCCTCCTCCTCTCCCCTCCTGGTCTCCCTCCTGCTCTCTCCTCCTGCTCTCTCCTCCTGCTTCTCCTCCTCCTCTCGCCCTCCTAGCTCTCTCCTCTGCTCTCTCTCTTCTCGTCCCTCCTCCTTGCAGTTCCTCCTCTCTCTCTCCTGGCTCTCGTTCCTCCTGCTCTCTGCTGCCTGCTCTCTCCTCCTCCTCTCCTCCTCCTCTCTCCTCTCATGCTCTCCCCTCTCGTGGTGGGCTGCTCTCCTCCTCCTCTCTCTACTCTCTCTCCTCTCTCTCCTCCTCCTCCTCCTCTCTCTCTGCCTCTCTCATCCTCGCTCCCTCATGCTCCTGCTCTCTCTCTCCTCTCCCCCTCCTCTCTCCTCCTGCTCTCTCCTCCTCCTCCTCTCCTCTTAGGTGCTCCTCGTCTCTTCTCCTTCTCTCCTCCTGCTCTCTCTCCTGCTCTCGTGCTCTCTGCTCTCTCTTCCTTCTCCTCATCCTCTCCTGCCCTCGTGCTCTCTCCTCTCCTCCTCTCCTCCCCCGCCTCCTCTCTCCTCCGCTCTCTCTCCCTCTTCTCCTCCTCCTTCCTCCCCCTTCCTCCCTCTCTCTCTGCTCTCTCCTCCTCCTTCCCCGCTCCTCTCCCTTCCTCTCTCTCCTTCCTACCTCTCTCTCACTCTCCGACACTCCTCTCTCCCCTCCTGCCTCTTCTGCTCGCCGGTCTGTTTTATGTTGTTAAGGGCACGTTCATCTTTTATGAGGCCCCTCACGCGCTCATCATGTGCAGTTTCGTATTAATCGAAATAACCACAGAAAGCCAAATACCTGAGTGAGAGCCGAGTGACGCGCTGCACACGGGGGGAGGGTGGCCTCCTGTCGCTGTTTGCCCTTGGACTCACCTCTGCTGTGAGCTAAGACTGGGTCTTTAAAACTGGTTCCAGTGATTTACACTGGCTCTCACGGCCCATTAAAGAGGGTCTGGGAATGTTCCTGAGCAGAACGAAGGGGGCTTCATGTGGTGTCATCTGTAATACGACTTTCCCGACCTGAAGTTGCCCATGAACGCAAGTCGTTTGCACAAGTCGGAGATTCTGGAAACAACACGGACGATCCCACTTTGTCACAAAGAGGCCGTGTGATTGGTCGAAGGCAAAGTAGAGTAACTACAAGATAAATAATATTTCATATTCAGTGAACCATAAGCTTTGAAGAACTACAGTAAGAACGTATCTTCGCCCATATTGAGTCACAGGTGTGTTCTCGTGCAGCCGACCGAGAACCCTCACCGTGAACCTCACCGTGAGAGAGAAAGCCTCACCGAGAACCTCACCGAGAACCTCACCAGCCTGTCCTAAGCGCGAGCGCGGCTGTGCTAAGCGCCGGAGCGCGGCGCCCCGCGCTGTGCTAGCGGGCGCGGCCTGTGCTAAGCGCGAGCGCGGCCTGTGCTAGCGCGAGAGCGCCCTGTGCTAAGCGCGAGAAGCGGCCTGTGCTAAGCGCGAGGCGCGAGCGAGCGGCGCCTGTCCTTAGCGCGCAGCGGGCTGTCCTAAGGCGGCGTGCGCGCGGCTGCTTGCTAAGCGCGACGCGGCTGTGCTAACGCGGAGCGCGGCCTGTTAAGCGCGAGCGCGGGCCTGTGCTATGCGCGGAACGCGGCCTGTGCTAAGCGCGACGCGCCTGTGCTAAGCGCGAGGCGCCGCCTGTCCTAAGCGCGAGCGCGCTGCGCTGGCGCTGTGCTAAGCGCGACGGCCTGTTGCCT
>BJKM01000525.1:231906-274406 GCA_015082035.1 Chaenogobius annularis
TGAGTAGAGTAGACGTAGTAGCAGCAGTAGTAGTTCAGTAGCAGCAGTAGCAGCAGAGTAGCAGTAGTGCCAGAGTAAGTAGCAGCAGTAGTGAGTAGCAGTAGTAGTAGTAGCAGCAGCAGTAGGTAGTAGTAGCATGCAGCAGCAGTAGTAGTAGTAGTAGTAGTAGTATAGCAGTAGTAGTAAATGCAGCAGTACGGATAGCTAGGCAGTAGTAGCAGTAGTAGTAGTAGCATGTAGTAGTACGAGCTAGTAGTAGTAAGTAGCAGAGCGCAGTTTAGTAGATATAAAGCAGTATGCAGCGAAGTAGTAGTAGTAAAGCTAGTAGTTAGTAGCAGCAGGTAGTAAGTTAGCAAGCTGTAGTAGCAGCAGCAAGTGTAGTAGTAGTAGTAGCAGGTAGTAGTATAGATAGAGCAGCAGAGTAAGTAGTAGTAGCTATCGCTGGAGTCCGATTACCTTCCCCTTTGCTCCTGTACGCAGACAGAGTCATGGAGGGGCTCTTTGGTCTTAGCTCCAGTTTCCTGGTCCGTTCCCGACCCAATGTGGACAGCGGCCTTGCACTGACCCGACACCTTTGGGACCAGAGCAGAGAACCAGAGGAAGAAGAGCCACGTCAACAGAACAGAACCACACGAAGCCACAAAGAAACCACACAGAGTCACACGGAACCAGACGGAACCACATGGAACCACACGGAACCAATCAGAAGCCACACAGAGCCACATGGAACAACACAGAACACAGAAACAACAGAACCACACGGAACCACACGGACCACACAGCACCACACAGCACCACTCAGAACCACACAGAACCACACAGAACACAGCACACGGAGGCCACATCGGAATAGGCACAAAGGAATCCACACGAACCACACGAACCACACGAGAACAACACAGAACACCAGAACCACACAGAACCACACGGAGCACACAGAACCACACAGCACCACTCAGAACCACACAGCACCACTTCAGAACCACACAGAACCACACGGAGCCACACGGAGCCACAAAGAACAAACTCAGAACCACACAGGCACCACATGGAGCCACAACGGAATCACAGGAACAACACAGAACCACACGGAACACAAACACAGAACACCAGAACCACACAGAACCACACGGAGCACACAGAACCACACAGAACCACACGGAACCACACAGAGCCAGACAGAACCACACAGCACCACTCAGAACCACACGGAACACATGGAGCCAGAACAGAACCACCACCAGACCAGACAGACCATCAGAACACACAGCAACACACGGAACCACGGAGCACACAGCGAGAGTCAAAGAAGCCACAAGAGACACAGCAAAGAACCACTCAGAACCACACAGGACCACATGGAGCCACACAGAACCACAGAGCCACACAGAACCACACAGAGCCACACGGAACCACACAGAACCACTCAGAACCACACAGAACCACACGGAGCCACACAGAACCACAAAGAACCACTCAGAACCACACAGGACCACATGGAGCCACACGGAACCACACAGAGAAACACACAGAGCCAACACTTCACTGAGGACCAATAGACTGGTGGTGTGTGTAAACTGTAGCGACTGTCGCTAAGTCCATCACAGCGACTTAAACGTTTTCATGTTTACATTATTTGTTTTTGGGTCTTGAGATTATTGTCATATCAGGAAGCAGAATTACACCTCACTTTGGGTCACTTTCGTGTACTCAAGTAACACAACCCAGTCCAAGTTGTGGCAGTGGAACTTCTTTCAGGAGCACACAGGACACACATGAGTCTTGTTGCCGCCCACACGCTCTTGTACCTTTACTCATTTGAAGGTTTAGAAAATAACATGTACATTGAAAACCACACAACTTTCTATCAGTCAGGCGCTCCCTCATCAGGATGTTGTGTTAGTACGCCATCTGCTGGCAGCAGAGGGAATTACCATGGGGAAATAAACAAAACGCAAGCTCGAAATGCAAGCTAGCGCGCAGTTTTAAAGAACGTGATTTTGAAACTGAGCGTTTTTGTGAGGCTCAGAGACGGATTGAACAGGCTTGTGTGTGTGAATAATGGCTTTGAGACATCCAGGCCTATAATTATTCAAAAAACATTTAAACAAATGCAGCTGGACCTACTTACTCATTTGAACGAGTATCACACACTGACACCAGAACAATCGTCATTGTGCGATCAAAGTCAGCACTGAGCCCCTTCCGTCCTTTACATCTGCTTTAAACATCTCTCTCGTGTTGCTCTTTTTCTTTTCATTTCAGCTCACCGCAAAACGAGCGCCGGCGATAATCAATTGAGACCAATTATCCTCCTGAAATGCCTCCGCTCCCGACACCACCAAATTGGCTCGGAAGCGGCTAATGACATTTTCCACGTCGAGAACAAGCCGCTCGTCTGCATTCAGTTCCTCTCTGTGAAAAGAAGAAAAAGGGAAGGGGGGAGAGAGGGAGGGAGAGAGTGGTGGTGAGGAAGATGGATATAGAAAGAGAAGGAGGGACGAGAGAGAGAAAACGAGAAGGCTGGGTGAGGAAGGGAGAGAGAGAGGGAGAGAAAGAGAAGAGAAAGAGAAGAAGGGAAGAGAGAGAGAAAACGAGAAGGCTGGGTGAGGAAGGGAGAGAGAGAGGGAGAGAAAGAGAAGAGAAAGAGAAGGAGGGAAGAGAGAGAGAACGAGAAGGGTGTGTGAGAGGGAGGGAGAGAGAGAGAAGAGAAAGAGAAGGAGGGAAGAGAGAGAGAACGAGAAGGGTGTGTGAGAGGGAGGGAGAGAGAGAGAGAGGAGAAGGAGGGGAAAAAGAAAAAGAGAGAAAACGAGAAGGGTGTTGTGAGAAGGGAGAGGGAGAGAGAGATGAGAGAGAGAGAGAGAGAGAGAGAGAGAGAAGAGAAAGGAAGAGGGAAGAGAGAAGAGAAAAGAGAAGGGGTGTGTAGAGGGTGAGAGAGAAGAGAGAGAGAGAGAGAGAGAGAGAGAGAGAGAGAGAGAGAGAGAGAGAAAGAGAGAAGGGAGAGACAGAGAGAAAACGAGAAAGGGTGGGTGAGGAAGGGAAGGGAGAAAGGAGAGAGAGAGAGAGAGAGAGAGAGAGAGAGAGAGAGAGAGAGAAGAGAGAGAGAAGAGAAGAGAAGAAGGAAAGAGAGAGAGGTGGGAGAAGGGTATTGAGAGGGAGGAAGAGAGAGATAGGAAAAACGAGAAGGGCGGGTGAGAGGGGAGGGAGAGCGAGAGCGAGAGAGAGAAAGAGAGAAAAAAGGGTAAAGAGGAAGGGAGAGAGAGAAAACGAGAAGGGCGGGTGAGAGGGAGGAAAAGGGAGAGAGAGAAGAGAAAGAGAGTGAACCGGAGGCGAGGATGCAAAAGTGGGAGGGGTGGGGGGAAAGTGGGTGAAATAGGGGGATGGAAAAGGAGAGAGGGGCGCTAGGTGAGCGATGTAGGAGAGGAAGCGAAAGAGCGAGGGGAGAGGGAAAAAGAAGGGGTGAGAGGAGGTGAAGAAGGAAAAGAGGGGTGAGGGGGAGTAGAAGAGGAAGAAAAGAGAGGTGTGATAGGGGGAGAGATGGAAGAGAGAGAGGAAAGGGCTGAAAGTGAAAGAGAGAGGGAAGGCAGAAATGAGAGTTGACAGTGGAGTAGGAGGGAAAGGGAAAGCGGATCAGATGAGAGGGTAGATTGGAGGAGGGGTAGCGATCGGAGAAGGGGGAGACAGATGAAGAAGAGAGGGATGGAAGAGAGAAGATGGAGAGAAAGAGAAAGACAAGGGAGAGAGGAAAGGAAGAAGGAACGAAGGGGAAGAAAGAAGGGAAAGAGAGTGAGGAAGGGAGATGTGGAGGATGGGGAGGATAGAGGAGCCAGATGGAGAGGGAGCGAAGAGGGAGAAGAAGAGGAGACGAGCGATGGCAGGGAGTGGAGACGAGCAGAGGAGAGGGATGTCAAAGAGAGAGAGAGAGACTGCAGTCTTTAGTGAATAAGACGTTTTCCCCTTTTCAAACCTTGTGGTGAATTAGCGCTGATGTGCTCGGCTGCTGATGATTTATCATCAAGTACTTGCGCCTCATTCACAGAGCGGAGAGGGGGAGCGCAGCCGGAGCAGTGGTGGGAGGGGGGGGGGCTGCAGAGAGAGAGAGAGAGAGAGAGAGAGAGAGAGAGAGAGGGAAGAGAGTGGTGGGGAATTCAAAAAAGAGGGGCGGGTATTGCAAAAAAAACAAAAAAGAGCGGCGGATCAGCCGTCTTTTCATGCTTAAACTCTGTGATGAACGTGTTCAGATTTGCACGTTACCACGACGGAGATCTGGACTGGACTTGATGAACTCGACGAGCTACGACTGGCTACTAGAACTAGGACCAGGAACTGGGAAGAGGACCAAACCAAGATACAAAACGAAGACGTGATGAGAAGATTGAGCGTTGAGAGAGAG
The DNA here is from genome assembly GCA_015082035.1 of Chaenogobius annularis. Taxonomy (NCBI): domain Eukaryota; kingdom Metazoa; phylum Chordata; class Actinopteri; order Gobiiformes; family Gobiidae; genus Chaenogobius; species Chaenogobius annularis. The sequence continues at coordinate 236,300 of BJKM01000525.1, forward strand.
CCAAAGAAAAAAGTGTTTAATTTGTTGGCAATTTATAAAACATATATATATATATATTTTTTTTTTTTTACATTATTCTTTTTTTTTTATTGGAATATACTTTTTTGGGTTATTGTATAATTTTATTATTATTTATTATTTTTTTACTATATATTTATTTTATTCATGTATTTGTGTTTTTATTTATTTATATTATATTTTTTTAAACATAAAAAAACAAGAACAAACATAAAACGAACATATATATATAAAAAAAAAAAGAAAAGAAAATAGGTTATTGTATCACAATAAAGACTCCATATCAACGTTTACCGTGATATTAGAAGTTTATCCCTCGTCAAAGTGGCTTAAAGCGCCCCCTACAGGTCGGACGACTCGTTGACCTAAAATGCAGTTAAGATAAATATATTTCGAATTTTGCTCAGAAATGATAAACATGTTATCACAGAAAAGCACATTTTTTAGGTTTATAATTTCACTTCCTGTTTGTAATTGATGACATCACACTTGGAAATTACCCAGCAACCACTGGGCCAAAACTCATCTGATGTCACCATTATTTTTATATGACAAATCAAAATAAATGAGAGCGACTTTATTTTGTTTTTGAATTTTGAATTAAAGTTTAGTGTGCCTGCTGTGATGTCACTTCCTGTCATTTTCTACAGATATTTCAAAGTTTTCTCCACAAATACCTGCTCGATCGGTGTCAAACTATCATTTATACGTACGACATGTATAAATCCACCAGATAAAGTCAAAATGAGTCAAACTTAAAAACCTCAGAGGCACTTTAAATCCCATTTCGTGGCAGACTTTTCCAAAACCATTGATTTGCCTCAGTTTTACACAGAAAAATGTCGCGGTTATTGTGATTTACTTTTTGTATGGAGTAGCGAAGTGTTTTCTTTAATGCTGCTCCCACAGCTTGGAATACTTTTCAAGCTTTGAGTGCCGGTTTACGGTCAATTTCAACAAACAAAAAACGAGACCACGAATTGACAAATGCATAAATCAAACGTATTGATCTTGGTATCAGACGTGTGCACAGTCTTTCCTAATTGGATATCGTAGCATCTTTAGCATCCCGAAGCTACTCCATGAGATTTTTGCACGTTTTCGTCAGACGTGAACACATTCCCTCTAAACTCGATGATCCTAAATGCTGTTGTCGTTTCGTCTTGTATAACCTGCGATTTGTTTCGTTCTGCGCCGGGTCAAGGTTTTATAAAGAACTGCACACAAACGTAAAGTACTTCAGGATAAACGCGTTTCAGTGACAACAGCTCCTCCTCTGGACGAGCTTTGTGTTCACCAGGAAACAGACAAAACCGTGAGTCATGCTTACTTTACTTATGTATTCTTTTTTCATTCTTTTTCATTACCCGTTTATCTTTCTTTCTTTTTGTTCTTTTTGTCTGTCGTTCTTTCCTTTAATTATTTTTCAATCATTCCTCTTTCTTTACTTGTTTTTGTTCTCTCTTTTTTGATTTATTTATTTACTCTTTCTTGTTATCTTTCTTTACCTGTTTTTTTATTAATCTTTTTTCTTACTTTCTTTAATTGTTTTTTGTTCTTTTTTCTAAATGTCTCTACTTTTTTGTTCTTCTTTTTTGTTATCTTTCTTTACTTGTTTATTTGCACTTTTTTCTCATTTTCTTTACTGTTTTGTTATTTTTTCATACTTTCTTTACTTGTTTTAAAAAAAATCATTTTTCTTTCTTTCTTTACTTGTTTATTGTTCTTGATTTTTTTCTTTCTTTCTTTACTATTTTTTATTCTCTTTCTTTTTTTAACTTGTTTTTCCATTCTCTTTCTTTACTTGTTTTTCTTTCGCACTTTCATTTTTTCTTTCTTTACTCGTTTGTCGTTCTCCGTTTGTCTTGTTGTGAATTGCTGACGGCGACATTATAATTAAAAACTATAACACGTCTACAGTTTATTGTGCCAAAGTGTGCCAAAGTGTGCCAAAGTGTGCCAAAGTGTAAAGTGTGCCAAAGTGTAAAGTGTGCCAAAGTGTAAAGTGTGCCAAAGTGTGCCAGTGTGCCAAAGTGTGCCAAAGTGTGCCAAAGTGTGCCAAAGTGTAAAGTGTGCCAAAGTGTGCCAAAGTGTTGCCAAAGTTGATAGCAAAGTGAAAATGGCCATGCTGCCCAAAGTGGCCGAAGTGGTTGCCAAAGTGTTGCCAAAGTGTCCAAAGTGTGCCAAAGTGTGCCAAAGTGTGCCAAAGTGTGCCAAAGTGTGCCAAAGTGTGCCAAAGTGTGACAAAGTGACGTAGTGCCTCTTTAAACGCCTCGTCCTGTGACACGTCGCTCTCCTCTTCTACTTCTAGCTGTGACACAGAGGGGCCTCAGGGTGCTGCCCCCTTCAGGTCAAGTCATTTATTCAGAAGAACACCTGCTTAAGCCACAGAGACACTTAATAAACTACAGAGAGGAGAGAGGGAGGAAGAAGAGGAGAGAGGGAGGAAGAAGAGGAGAGGGTGAGGGAGTGGACGGGAGAGAGGGAGGACAAGAGAAGGAGACAGAGAAACAGGAGAGAGAAAGGAAGTAAAAGGGAATAAGAGAAAGAAGGAAAGAGGTGCAAGATCGAGATGTGAATTATAGTTTGGTTTAGGGCTGGGAAATATTGACTTCACTTTGGGCCCTTTGCAACATAACTCAGCCCAAAACATTTGAACATTTGTTCCAAAAAAGAAGCCAAAACAATCTCCGGTGCCAATGTTAAAGACCCCGATAGAGACAGACATTTGCCACAATGTACCCCACATTTATTCATAAAGAGGTTTGATGTGGAACTGTTTTAGGAGCAAAAAGTGTGTTGTGACTGAAAATATTTGAAAGCCACTGATTTATGGTATAAAGCGGCGCTAGCCAACGTAAGGCCTGGGGGCCAAATCAGGCCCTCCAAGTGATTTAATCCGGCCCAAATCCCATCTTCCAAATATTAAAAAAAGAAAATAACGGTGTTTACTGGTTCAATTCTGGGTTGGCACTAATTCAGACCTGTTTTGATCCTGGGTTAGTTCTGATCCAGACCTGGTTGATACTGTTCTAGTCCTGGTTTCATTCTGGCTCAGTTCTGGATTGACAATTTTTTTTTTGTATTTTCTTTCCTCACAAAAATCTGAAGTTAATTGTATTGCATTAACTCAGTTTATTGAAATAATGTTGGGGATATTTCGTGCGACCCTTGAATATTGTGACCGTAGTGGCGTGTTGTGCCCCTCCGTCGTGGCCCTCTGAAAGATCTTGAATATCCCTGCTACAAAGTCGGGCTTGTAGTCTTTCTTAGTTCGTTGTATTGGTTTAGCGAGCGTTTATATTCAATTTAACATTTGTTTGTATAGTTCCCATCTTAATTCAACAGTTTTCGACTTTCTGATAGTCCACTACTAAGGGGGCGGGTCTGAGTGAGGCTCAGACCCGCCCCTAGTTTGGTTACGCCCATCTGAACGGATCATGTGAAAACACAACGACATTGTCCACGTTCAGAAAAGGGACTTTACGATATCAGAATAACGTAGTATTTTCAGTTTATTTCACGGTCCAAAATTGTCACGATGTCACACTCGTTTTAACATCTGGGAATGACAGTGATTTTTACACGATTTCAAGTCAAACAAAATGAAATATCATGGGACTTTTAAGAGACGGAAAGCGAACGTTAAACTCAATGAATCAAGCCGATATTTGAAAAGTCTCGCAGCAGCAGTTCAAGGACAGGCGACAAACAGATCATTTTTCCAAACCCCCGAGTGCGTTTTGAGCTTTATTTAAGGGTGAATTTGGATGATGTACAGCAGAGGATCGGTTTGGGACGTGAGGAGAGCGTGAGGAGAGCGTGGGGAGAGCGTGGGGAGAGCGGCGGCCCTGTCAGAGAAGGATGGATGCACACGAGGAGTGATGCTTTTTAGGGGTAAAAGGCCATTTCTGCTTCGTCTGATTGAGATGCTGCTCCAGTGTGAGGCGACTGTCAAACAGGGCTAAAGAGGCAGAGATAAAGGGGGAGGCAGGATAAAGGGGAGGCGGATTGAAGGGGAGGCAGGATAAAGGGGGAGGCAGGATAAAGGGAGGCAGGATAAAGGGGGAGGCAGGATGAAGGGGGACGCAGGATAAAGGGCAAGGATAAAGGGGGACAGGATAAAGGGGGAGGCAGGATGAAGGGGGACGGCAGGATAAAGGGGGAGGCAGGATAACGGGGGAGGCAGGATAAGAGGGAGGCAGGATGAAGGGGACGCAGGATAAAGAGGGACGCAGGATAAAGGGGGAGGCAGGATATAAGGGGGAGGCAGGATGAAGAGGGAGGCAGGATAAAGGGGAGGCAGGATAAAGGGGGAGGAGAGAAAGAGGGAGGCGGATAAGGGGGAGGCAGGATAAAGGGGGCAGGATAAAGGGGGGACAGGATAAAGGAGGGAGGCCAGGATAAAGGGGGAGGCAGGATGAAGAGGGAGGCAGGATAAAGGGGGACAGCCAGGATAAAGGGGGAGGAGGATGAAGAGGGAGGCAGGATAAAGGGGGAGGCAGGATAAAGGGGGAAGGCAGGATAAAGGGAGGCAGGATAAGGGGGAGGCAGGATAAGGGGGAGGCAGGATGAAGAGGGAGGCAGGATAAAGGGGGAGGCAGGATAAAGGGGAGGCAGGATAAAGGGGGAGGCAGATGAAGAGGGAGGCAGGATAAAGGGGGAGGCAGGATAAAGGGGGAGGCAGGATAAAAGGGGAGGCAGGATAAAGGGGGAGTGGGCAGGATAAAGGGGGAGGCCAGGATAAAGGGGGAGGCAGGATAAAAGGGGGAGGCAGGATAAAGGGGGAGGCAGGATAAAGGGGGAGGCAGGATGAAGAGGGAGGCAGGATAAAGGGGGAGGCAGGATGAAGAGGGAGGCAGGGGTGAGGTGAGCCACAGGGTAAGGTGAACCAACCAGTAAATCTTTTATTTAAATTAAATTGAATTGAATTGAATTGAATTGAATTAAAGGTAAATCAATTTCCTAAACGTAATATAACAAGATTCATCCAATAAAGTCACTATGGTGTAAGTTCTTAGTCGACCCACTCCTGCTTGCATAAAAAACAAGGAAAACTACGGAAAATTACACATCACATTTAGTTTTTTTTGACAAAACAAAATTGGATTAAAAGTTTTTAAAAGATTTATTACAATTTGTATGGTTGCAAAGTGAAATTATTTAACATCGTTTCTATCTACAAATAACAAACTATCCCGTCTCATAAACCAGCCTGCTAACCCTGCAGTTTTGACCTCTATAAAGATGTTCTGAAATGCATGTTTAGTTTATTTCATTATTATATTACAGAGGAGCGGTTTGTTATTGATGTGAGCCGAGTGTTACCATGGAGCTCAGTTATGGCTACTATAATTTTATTTTCAAAAGAATTAGTTGTAGTTATTTAGAAAGTAAATTCTTCTAACTAACACATCTCCCAGTTTTATGTTGCAGTTTTATACAGTTAAATACAATGTTCTTTTTGGGCTATTCTGTGTTTATACAGTTTAATTATGTTTACGCCGCAGTAAAACACTTGGTCATAAAAACTATGAAATGATAAGTACAGGATGGTCTTGGGGCTTTGCTGAATCAGGCTGTTGGAGTGTGTTTCTTGTGTTAAGTGTGGCTGACCTTTCATTTGAAACGGCGTGCGGCTCCAAGCCTCGGGTCAGAGGAACCAGGACTATTTAACCAGACACTTTTTGTTCCCAGCAGCCACATTTTTGTGTGCGGCCACAACATTTACGTCCGTATGAACTTACTGTGGGGTTTAATCGCAGCGTTTGTAAACTACCGAGGTCTAATTGAGAGAATCCTTTAATACTACGCTGATTAAATGTGTATTAACCTACTCTTCGAGGCAGCTTTGAAAGAAAATGATGACACACAACCTCTTACAGTGGTAAAATGATATGATTCATAACAGCCTCTTATCTAACAACTAGACTAATGACATTGTTGATTCTGTTCCGTCCGTGATCTTCAGCCCGACACTTCGACAGACACTCCGACGCCTTGTGAAAACACACCTTTCATGCATGTTTTATGTGACTTTTATACAGAACTCCACCGAAATGTCGCGCAAAGAATCAACCGAACACAGACGCAACATTTCCACGGCTGTTTGGAAAGGGGGCCGGCTTTGATTTATCGGCGCACGGTGCAAATGATAGCGCAGCCTCTTCTGCTGATGCTGCCTCCTGTCTCCACACACACACACACACACACACACGCACACGCAGTCTAGAAACGCTCGTGTCACTTACATATTCAATAATTCACTTTGCACAAACAGATAAGCTCTCGTTATCAGTGGAAGGTCTGAACTTCACGGCGCTCGATGCTGCGCGAGGCCGTTTTTTGTTTTTACGCGACCCAGATTAATATATCATTCTGTTTTACGAAGACGGATCACTAAATGTACGTTTCCTTTGTCGCCTTTACGTTCAAACCTGTGCACACCGCAAACGCAAGGACGCAACCATTCATATCCATTCAGACGAAATGTGCTGGGCAGGAAAAAGGTCCCAGTTTTACCGTGAAAGCTCCGCGCACTCTGAGGGCCGCACACCGCAGCGGCCCTCAGAGCTGCTGACCGTGACAAACGCGCCTCTTAAACGCAACGCCGGACGTGACGATTTACAACGCCGCACAATATGAAACCACATATCAAATCTGGCAAAGATTTCACTTTGTGTTTCATTATTTGGCAAAAAAATAAAAAAAATTAAATGTTTTATTTTTATTTGATCATTTCTTTGCCTAGAATCTTCCACATTATGGCATTAATCAAAACTTCTCAATGGAGACAAGCAGGTGGCGCTACCAGGCCAGGTTACAGGTCGGATCTATGGAAAGGAGACCCTGCCCACAGTAGTGTTTTTGAGCAAAAAAACATCCGTAAGTGACTGAATGCAAGATAAAAGACTAAATCATACTGTGAAACATTGTGGGAAGTATAATGAAAAGGTATTTAGTTTAGAATACTGAATATCTGCAATACTGGTGACGAGTAGACGATTAAATATGACGTATGATCATATTTGGATCGTCATTATCATTAACTGGACAATACAGACTTTAAAACACCTTTCATAACACTGACACTGACGTTTTTAAATAAAGATTTGGTTGATAAAAAGACAAATCTGATGCTCTGAGGACAAACCGTGAATAACTCATGAGACAAAGAGACTAGAGCGTCGTTAAACAATAATAACCCGCAATTTCACTGATATTTGGCCCCCACTGAACTCGTCTCACATAAAACGGATCGCACTTGAACGTACCGTCTCCTCGGCTCGACTCCCGCTGCCTCTTTTTCTTGGCGTCTCGTGTGAAATCGGGACAGAGCCTTATCAAGCGGCACGTCTGCCCGAGGAGCCGCGCGAGCCACTCTGCCGCGGCGTCCCCACAGTCCAGCGTCTCCACTCTGAAAACACAAAAAGATCATATTCGGAACTGTCCCGGGGGAAATCTGAGCCCGAACACGGGAACGTGCCGAGGTCCGTCCAAGGAGATCAATATTGGATCAGAATCTCACGGGGCAAACGACAAATAATAGAAGTCGTATGTGAAACGGAGAAAAGAGGTCAAAGGATGCTGGGGTTTGCGTGTTCTCCCTGTGTCGACGCAGTTTTCATGTGGTCAGGGTGCAGCAGCTAAGGTCCAAACCTCAATCACACCCGCTGATTGACAAATAAAGCTCTTAAACGTAACGGGTGGGAATGGGACTCGAAGGTCCCGCTGTGGTTCTGAACGTGCCGCTCTCAACACAAGCGCGGTAAGAGTGTCGGGTCACCAGAGTTCACGTGCTCCCCCTGGAGGCTGATGTGACGCTGCAGGACACAGAAGAAGGACACAGACGAGCCTTTTGTCCTGAGGGCTGTTGCTCCCCTGGCGACCCTCCTGTTCAGCAGCACTGAAACCTTTGAATGAGTCGTTTTATTTCGCTGCTCGGTGCGTTTCACTTGACCCTCAGTTAAAAGAAGTTCCACTGACTGATTGTACGGCGGCAACCATTAAACAACTATATTGAATAAAAAATAGTAATAATATTTCATTTTCTGAACTATATTGAATCTAAATCACATACAAAAAAGACCCTTTAAAACAAAAGCACAGGTATTTTTAAACCAAAATAAAAAGTAAAATATTTCTGATTTTTTGCTATCAATAATTCACTTGATCCAAAAATACCACCCTTCGGACACCACATTTCAGCCTTTCTTTGGTTAAAATGCATTTAAAAAGTCTCATTGTGCAATCGAAATAATCGTTTGACTCGTCCACTCTTAAAACATCCCAAATGACGGACGGATGAGCACCACAATCGCTGTTTATTTGTTTGAAAGAAATGCCTGTTCGTGATCAAATGACATATTTGTGGAGGCTTCAAAGGAAAAGGGAGTGAAGTTCCTCCAAGATAATGTTTGGCTTTCTGAGTACCACCAGATCTAAACTAAATCAGGTCTAAATCAGGTCTAAATCAGGTCTAATTTAGGAGATTAAATGAGGAAAAGAATAAAAAACAAGAACTATCATCGATAAAGTAGTGATACAATAATGATTAGCACAAAGAAGGACAAAAACATGACTAGATTTGCTTCTAAATGAAACACCAGAAGCAGAACGAGGTACACGCACTACACAACTGAGGATTCAAATGTAAAGTTGAGAAAGTGAAATGACACATAATTATTGTTTTCGAGCGTGAAGTGTCTTCTTACTGCTGCGTCCTCGTACTTTCCCTTTTTCATAGAACGTCTGACTTTAACGTCTCGTCGCATTCACATGAAGTCTGGACTTAATCAGTGACTTTGAAGGTGAGAGAATGATATGATGAGAATGGTATGAGTCCACTTAACTTTTAAAACATAATAATGTATTAGTGAAATGTATATGGCCAGACTTGTTCCAGACAGACGTGTCATTTTTTAGTCTAGACATATTGAACTCGTCTGTGTTTAGTTTCTTACATTTGGGCCTGGACTGTGTAAAGCAGTAAGAAAACCAAGATAATATTGATAAAAAAAATAAGGGTTTTGTAATGCATCCATATTGTTTCCTCCCATTTAAGGTATTTACTGATTTCAACATATTTTTGGATATTTAAACAAATGTGGAGAATCTTTGTCTTACTTTTGGTAAATGTTTCACACTTTGTAGATAACTTGGCTCAGAAGGCAACAAACACAAGCTATGACTAAATCAAAACTACTCAAATCAGTCAAATCAGTCAATCAAGTATTTTTTAAAGTGCAAGCAATGACATCTCCATGGAGTCGATCAGAAGACCCTCCACCAGAACTCTTGTACGGTGCACCTTTAACGTATTTACACGATGCATGAAATACAAACGTGATACATCCGTGCCACATGAGACTCACCTGTCGCCACACACTTTGCTCTGACACACTTTGCCCTGGGTCTTGGTTTCCAGAGGAACTGAAATGCTCTCCATCTCTGTGGGGCAAACAACAAGACTGTGACTGCAGAAGTTCAACTGAATAAACACCATTATGTTTGATTATGCCTTCGTTATAATAAAAACATTCATGTAAGAAATAGTATAGTTGTGATTAGCGTATCTGGGGGATACGATTATTGTGACGTGTGTTTAGGTCGATCGTAGTTTCTAAAATATTCCATGTTCTGAGATCAAATGTGGCGTGCTCTGACCTGCGGCGAGCTCTGACCTATGGCGAGTTCTGACCTGAAAAGTGGCGAGCTCTGACCTGACCTATGGCGAGCTCTGACCTGTGGCGAGCTCTGACCTGTGGCGAGCTCTGACCTATGTCGAGCTCTGACCTGACCTGTGGCGAGCTCTGACCTGACCTGTGGCGAGCTCTGACCTGCGCGAGGCTCTCGAACCTGACCTATGGCGAGTCTGACCTGACCTATGGCGAGCTTCTGACCTGTGGCGAGCTCTGACCTGTGGCAGTCTGACCTGTGCGCGAGCTTTGACCTGTGGCGAGCTTTGACCTATGGCCGAGCTCTGACCTGACCTGTGGTGAGCTCTGACCTGTGGCGAGCTCTGACCTGACCTGTGGCGAGCTCTGACCTGACCTGTGGAGAGCTCTGACCTGCGGCGAGCTCTGACCTGCGGCGCAGCTCTGACCTGTGGCGAGCTCTGACCTGACCTGTGGCGAGCTCTGACCTGTGGCGAGCTCTGACCTGACTGTGGCGAGCTCTGACCTGACCTGTGGAGAGCTCTGACCTGCGGCGAGCTCTGACCTGCGGCGAGCTCCTGACCTGTGGCGAGCTTGACCTACCTTGGCGAGCTCTGCACCTGTGGCGAGCTCTGACCTGCGGCGAGCTCTCACCTGCGGCGAGCTCTGACCTGTGGCGAGCTCTGCCCTGTGGCGAGCTCTGACCTGACCTGTGGCGAGCTCATGACCTGCCTTGTGGCGAGCTCTGACCTGTGCGAGCTCTGAACCATGACCCTGTGGCGAGCTCTGACCTGACCTGTGGAGAGCTCTGACCTGCGGCGAGCTCTGACCTGCGGCGAGCTCTGACCTGTGGCGAGCTCTGACCTGACCTTGGGCGAGCTTCTGACCTGCCGGCGAGCTCTGACCTGCGGCGAGCTCTGACCTTGACCTGGGCAAGCTCTGCCTGCGGCGAGCTCTGACCTGACCTGTGGCGAGCTCTGACCTGACCTGTGGCGAGCTCTGACCTGACCTGTGGCGAGCTCAGACCTGTGGCGAGCTCTGACCTGTGGCGAGCTCTGACCTGCGGCGAGCTCTGACCTGACCTGTGGTGAGCTCTGACCTGCGGCGCGCTCTGACCTGCGGCGCGCTCTGACCTGCGGCGCGCTCTGACCTGCGGCGCGCTCTGACCTGCGGCGCGCTCTGACCTGCGGCGCGCTCTGACCTGCGGCGTGCAGCAGAAGTTGGTTGGAGCTCAGGTGGATCTGAGGTTTGATGAGGCAGAGTCGAGCTTCTCTCTTCTGGCTCAGACACACTCCGTTCACGTTCACCACCATGAAGCTGCGGTCGTACAGCAGACCCTGACGTCCTAGAGGCCACTGCTGCACCTGCATCACGCACAGGGCCCAACATACAGGCGGTTTAAGTCACTCACAGAGGTGGGTAGCAAAAAAAAGTACTTCTTGGAGTCGTTTTCAGTCGCCATACTTTGATCGTACAGTGCAACACTTCTCTTCTTGAATGAGCTGAACGTTTGCGTTTCTTGCACCGCTCCTTCAGTTTTGTCCCATTTTGTCTTTGTGAGCTGTTCCTCATTTATCCATCACTAGCCGTTGAACATACCATTAGTTGCATTATTTTCATTCATTATAAATCAGATATCTCCAAAACACATGCATCCACACCAATGCGATTAGCTTATTATGCTAATGCTACACTATGCTACAAGTAAATCAAAATGAATCAAGAGGTTTTCAGCTTTTTAATAAGAATAAATCAAATTGTATCTTGGTCAATCTAGGGCTAGAAGATACGACAAACAATGAATCGAGTATATATTTTCTGTATCTTTGTCCAGCCTTAAATACAGGACAGTTTTAAGTGGCTTCCTCTGACATTTCCGGCCTCAGTCCTGTTCTGAGCGCCGCAGTGGACAGCAGAAAGTCCCCCTTTGACAGTGCGGCGTCGGGCCAGGTACGACCAGATCTGCAGCCTGTTTTTAATTAGAGACGGTAACGAGACCCCGAGAGACTTCAGATGTAGAATATGCATTGAATGTGTCGCACCACAAGACTGACGGGACGACGGCAGCTCCGAAACTATGTCCGGTCCGCTGAGAGTTTGGATTATTATTTTTAATCTTAATAACGTTTCAAACTGAAAACAGGAGAAATGGGTCGAATTGGGCAATGCATTTCACAGTCTCCATCCAATGATTTAGTTCTCCAAGAAAAAAAAACAGACAAAAAAATAAAGCAAAAAACAAATAGGAATCATTTACAATTTTACAATAGTTAGAATAGAAGTTTGGGTCTGGAATTATCTCCACAATTTGGATTGGCGTGATTGAGAAATGCAACAGACACGAGTTAAAATAAAATATATATTAAATAGTAATAATAATAATAATAATAATAATAATAATAATAATGATGATAATAATGATAATAATAATAATAATAATAATGGTAATAATAATAATAAATAATAATAATAATAATGACGATAATGATAATAATAATAATAATAATAATAATAATAATAACAATAGAGTACTGAGAAACAGCACGCATTTTCTGCTAAATCAACAAGCAAATTGGAAAATCTGTGATAAAGAGAGATGTTTTCTTCTCTGAGGAGACACGTGCTACAAATGCACTCTAAGGCCCGGTTCAGACCCATGTGATCATAAAGTAGGAGGGACTGTACTCAGGCAAGTGAAGAAGGTAGACGCTGATGTTTGAGAACGTAAAGGCATCTTCGAAATATTGATCAGAACGTTTTAACTGTGTGGGTTTATGAATGTGTCTTCTCAAAACGATGTTTGGCTGTGCTTGAGTGAAATGTGTCAGCACTTTCTCTTTTAAAATGTATTTAAACATTGTGACTTTAATGCTCTTGTATTGGCTGAACACTGGACCAAGAGCTCTCTCACTTATGAAATCTTTTTTTATTATCTTAATAAAGCCTGTTCCTCCCTGAGTTCTGAGGGTCCGGTTGTGCCTGAGGCTGGAGGGCCTTCTCTGGTAGATGATCTTCACACAATGGATGATTTGAGTGAACAAAGTCATATGTAAATCTGCACCTTCCTCCCTGTGTGCCCTGGTGCAGAGAGCGGAGGGTCATTATGGTCTGTCTCATGTGAGGATTGACTGGGGGACGCGATCTTTTTCTTAAGCTGCTCCTGCAGCTTGGAACTCCCTTCTGTCCGAGTTGAGATTGCGTGAAATGGTCTGAATTTGGGCTTTTCGTTCGATTTTAAAAGACAAAGAGAGGGAATCTTTAAAAAACTGTCATTGCTTTTAAATGTAGATTTTCTTTTCTTTTCTTAAATGTCTTTTAAATGTTTTTAAATGTGTGTGCTGCTATATATTTACTTTGCCAAAGGTCACCCAGTAAAAATAGGTCTAAAATAAAATAAATTAATAAATCAAAAATAAATAAATTAACTCGAAAATAAATAACGTTATTTAATTGCATTTTGTGCACTACAAATTGATTGAAAACAGGACCAAAAGGAGGGAAGAGAGAAAGAAAACGAGTGCATGCAGCTCGAACCTCGAACGCGCCACAGGATTTGATGGGGTAAATGTAGATATTGGTGAGAGAACAGCCTTCTGCCCAGTGGATTTGCGACTCAGCGTGTCCAAAACTCCTCTCAGATCCCTCGCCGCACCTCTGCTCATCTACTTCCTGTCTCTCCTTCCCATTCTGGCACGCGATTGGCTGCGGGCTCGCCGTATCCCGCGGCGATGGTGCATTTGTGAGCGCGTCGACCCTCTCCCGGTCCACTGTCACCGGCCCCTCGACGAAACACTCCACCACAAATCTGAGGAAGCTTTGACAGTCCTGGAAAGTGGACATGTAACCGAAGGACACGCGCACGGATCCGGTCGGTCGCCCCAGGACCAGGTCCACATCGTCTCCGCAAACGTGACCGGCCTGAGAACACAGACGGGGGCAAACGCAGGAGGGCTGTGAGGAGTTTGGGGAGTTGTTCTGACCTGGTTTGCAACATAAACATGGTCAACTTTAAAAATAAAGAAAAAAAAGAAAATCTGAGTTTAATTTGATAATTGTTAAATGATGTTGTTAAGATAAAATAAAATAATATCAGTATCTAGACTACTATATTCATAAAAAAGCACAACTAAACAATTACAGGAATTATTTTGATGAGCGAATATTGACAATAGTGAATACCTTTTTTGGGAGTTTCCTGATAACAAGCCTGATAACATAAGTAAATGTTATGTAAATCCAACAGAAATGTGTGAGAACCTGTCTTTACACGTGTTGGTTGAGGTTTAATTATCCCAAAAAAAAAGTGAAATGTCTTATATCACTTTTAACCAGCTCTTTTTGTAGCTGGGAGAGGGTTTAGTCTCTGTCCTCTCTTTTTCAAGACCACAAACAATCGTTAGATGTAGGGCCTCATCCAAACACAGGCACGGTCAGTCGCAGCTAGCTTCACCGCGATCCCTTGCCGAGCTAGCAAACATCAGTTCCAAGTGTGGGACGCACTGCTGATGGAAAGTGATGTGTGTTTTTCTTCACATTGACATCATTTTGAGTTCTAAAACATGTCATTCCAAATATACTCAAGAACATACAAACAACAGGTGATTTAAGAGCTGATTTAAAACACGGGAGGGATGTTCGTTTTTCACGCCAGGAGAGCATTCGGGTCGGCCTTCGTTAGCCCCAGTGCAACTCCGCTGTCTCCATCTTAACCACTCGCGACGCGTCTCGCCGTTCTCCAGTCTCCTTCACCTGCAGATTGCTCTTCATTTGCTGGTCGCTGATGCCCAGGAAAGCCTGGCACGCCCCTGTGTTGCAGAAGCAGCCGGTGCGCACGTGGACGTTATAAAGACTGGCCATGCGATCCACCTGCAGAGACACACACCAAGTTAATGTCACGTTGCACCCGCTACGGTTTGTTAGCCCCGTTACCGGTCATTCAGTCTGACCGCCGGAGCTGAATAAAACCTAATGCAGTGGGTTGTCAAGGGAACTCTCCAAAGATTACATAATCTTTAGTCTTTTGTAAACCAACTGTCAATCTGTCTCATCTGAGCGAAGACAATGAATGATTTATCTCCAGTTACACAAAGAAAATAAATACTGGAGGACACAAATATTTAAAAGAGTTACAAATACAATAGCCAAAAATAAGGGCTGTAACTAACGATTATTTTGCTAATTGATCAAATCTAGTAATTATTCATTTGATTAGTTATTTAAAATGCAGACGGTCTGTAATTTCATTTAGGGTTCTTTAATACTGCTAATGGCTGTGAATTCCTTACAGACTTACAGAGAAAGTTGCTAAGTTTGCATGTTTGCTAATTAGAGTATTAAATTTGAGTTTAAGAACTCAAAGTCAGCAGAAAAGGAACTAATGGACATTAAACTGTGTTTCTTTAGCCATAATTCTGCTCTAATCAGGTCCAGATAGTGAAAACATGCCATATAATTATGACTGAAAACACAAGATTCAAGCGCATGATCTTTATCATCTAAATCAATACAAAAAACAAAAATCACTAAAGAGCACTTTCTAAAATGGTCAGAACATGTCATTACAAATCTCCAAGGAGACACGGGGACTTTACATCACCTACACAACCGAGGCTAAAGAGCTTCTCAAACTTATGTGGTGCGCCCCCCTTTGGAGACAAAAAACACATGCACGCCCCCAAAGCCTTTGGAATGATAAAGTGTGATCAATTAAAACTATATAAACCCATATTAGCCTGACATAACAGTAATTAGTTTAAAGGTTACGTTCATACTACGCTCATACTACGCTCATACTATGTACATACTACGCTCATACTACGCGCATACTACGCTCATACTACACGCATACTACGCTCATACTAAGCTCATACTACGTTCATACTACGTTCATCTTAAGTTCATACAACGTTCATACAACGTTCATACAACGTTCATACTATGTTCATCTTATGTTCATACTACGTTCATCTTAAGTTCATACTACGTTCATACTACGTTCATACTACACTCATACTACGTTCATACTACGTTCATACTACGCTCATACTATGCTCATACTACGTTCATCTTAAGTTCATACTATGTTCATCTTATGTTCATACTACGTTCATCTTAAGTTCATACTATGTTCATCTTATGTTCATACTACGTTCATCTTACTTCATACTACGTTCATCTTATGTTCATACTACGCTCATACTACGTTCATACTACACTCATACTACGTTCATACTACACTCATACTACGTTCATACTACGTTCATACTACGTTCATACTACGCTCATACTACGCTCATACTACACTCATACTACGCTCATACTATGCTCATACTACGTTCATCTTAAGTTCATACAACGTTCATACTACGTTCATACTATGTTCATACTACGTTCATACTACGCTCATACTACATTCATCTTAAGTTCATACAACGTTCATACTACGTTCATACTACGTTCATCTTAAGTTCATACAACGTTCATACTACGTTCATACTACGCTCATACTACGTTCATCTTGAGTTCATACAACGTTCATACTACGTTCATACTACGTTCATACTACGTTCATCTTACGTTCATACTACGTTCATACTATGTTCATCTTACATTCATACAACGTTCATCTTACGTTCATACTACGTGCATACTACGTTCATACTGCGTTCATACTGCGTTCATACTACGTTCATATTACCTGTGAATACCCGATGAACTCCCCTTGCGCGTCCAGGAGGTTGAAGTTGACAATGGGCCCTTGGGTGCTGGGACTGTCAAACTGGCCCTGGGTGTAGATCTGTGCCACCGGTCGTCCTGTGCCGTGACGAAGGCTGGAGAGAACAATGTAAGTGAACCGAGCCAAGCTGAACGTGTGCTGCTGGATCGAATGCATTCCCCCTGAAAGAGCAAGCACAAACATGGAGGCTGAGACAAACATGGAGGCTCTGACAAACACGCAGGCTCTGATAAACATGGAGGCTCGGACAAACATGGAGACTGAGACACACATGGAGGATGAGACAAACATAGAGCTGGGACAAACATGGAGGCTGAGACAAACATGGAGGCTGGGACAAACATGGAGGCTGGAACAAACATGCAGGCTGAGACAAACATGGAGGCGGAGACAAACATGGAGGCTGAGACAAACATGGAGGCTGAGACAAACATGGAGGCTGGGACAAACATGGAGGCTGAGACTAACATGGAGGCTTGGACAAACATGGAGGCTGAGACAGACATGGAGGCTGAGACAGACATGGAGGCTGAGACAAACATGGAGGCTGAGCGTGAATAACACAGAGAATACAGACCTAAAGAAGGTCAAGTCTGAGGTGATGAGGGGAACTATGGGCTAGAGTCAATAGGGTGTGTAGTTCTTACTTGTGTAGTTCTCACATTCTTACTTGTGTAGATCTTACTTGTGTAGTTCTTGTGTAGTTCTTACGTTCTTACTTGTGTAGATCTTACTTGTGTAGTTCTTGTGTAGTTCTTACTTGTGTAGTTCTTACTTGTGTAGTTCTTACTTGTGTGGTTCTTACTGGTATGGTTCTTACTTGTGTAGTTCTTACTTGTGTGGTTCTTACTGGTGTGGTTCCTACTGGTGTGGTTCCTACTGGTGTGGTTCTTGTGTAGTTCTTAATGGTGTATTTCCTGTGTAATTCTCCAGCAGTGACGCATGGATTTAATCATAATTAAAACAGGACGATCCGTGATTAAATGAGATTTTTGGGACACTGGGGAGGGAGCTGAACAGTTTGATCTAATTGCACATTTTATGACGTAGTAAATGGGATTAGATTTGCAAATTCTGTTTAAATTAGCGGTGGACCAAATACAAAAAATATGTGTACTCAAGCAGTACAGTTATATAGCTAAAAGTGTACTAAAGTAATGTAAAAAGTAAAAATAAAAAGTAGTGAAATTTTAATTCCAATTTAGATGTTTTTATAGATCAAGTCATTACCCAAAATGTGATCAATTGAACTGTTTCAAGCTGAATTTGGTTGTTTTACAGCACAATATTATTGTCATGTGAGTTCGCAGAGAGGAGAAGAGAAACATTTATTATGTATTATGTACTATTATATTAGTTACTTTCCACCTCTGGTTTTAATGATGGACTCTGTTTACAGTGCACATTTAATTAAAGACTGTTTTTGTCTGCTAAATAGTTATAATCTGACACCGGTGGAGCAATATTTCTCTTAATAAACGAAACATGTAAACAAAAGACATTTCACAAAGGATTTTTCTTAGAGGGAACATTAAAGGATTATTACGTGCTTATGTGCAACACTTGAACACTTAAAAATCAATCAGTTCCATTTCGGTGCAGAGCGTCGCATCTCTTTTCGAAAGCACGTTCTGGCCCGTAGGCTTCATCAGAGGGGACAGTGCGGCGCGAAATGGGAATGAGACCGGTGAGGGACATGCGGCAAATTGTCGGCGCTGGATTCGGACTCACGGCGGCGGCGGCAGGCGTGCTATCCACTCCACCGACCAGCGCTTTGTTCATTTCCTGCGGATCTAAAGTGTGCACCTGTGAGTTTGTAGAGCGCGTCGAAGCTGTGGTTGAGAGCGATGACGTCCAGGAACGAGACCGTGCCGTCCTCAAATCTGCAAAACAACACGCGACAAACCGTCAAGAGTGTGTGAACGTGCCTCTGCTGCTCCGGGAGAAGCGACCAAAGAGACGGAAATGAACAAAAACATGGAATTAAAGGTTGTTTTAGTCAATCATAGGTGTTTCTATTGCTGCCTACACGTCTACATGGAGATATAGAAGTTTAATGCTGTACTGTGGAACATTCTAGGCGTAAAATAATAACAGACAAGCGGACCTGCCACCAGAAAGTGCACATTTGTTCAACCGACGGGCGGCAACGGTGAATCAACTAATTGTGACAAGTCGATTATTAAAAAAACACTAATAATCGTATTTTGGTGATCCTAATCATTCTATGGACGATACAGACTCTAAAACACGCATGTTTTATGTTGCTATTTAAAGAATGAATGAATGAATGAAGCTGACAAAAGACTACGGGCCGATATGTCGCGCTCCAATCACGTTATAATTGCACGGGTTAATCGATAATCGTGATTGTTCAGGTCACAGTATAGTCGGAAGAACTAAAAACTAATAATCGGGACTATTTTAGAAGCAAAATTATGTCATTTCTATTCAATTGGGACCCCAAAAAGTACATGCAAAAGTACAGTGAGTTTAATGTGGCTGTTTATATCACAATAACTGTACTTTTGCATTCAGAACGTTTGATTTCAAGTAGTAACGGAACAGCGAGGATGTATTAGAATGAAGGAAAATGAAGGATTTTGCTTTTATTTTTGTCACGTTCCAATACTCGTGAACAATGGTTAAATGGTGACGTTTCTTCTCACAATGATCGTAAGAGTAAAATGTTCAAACCGTCCACGTCTGGCGCAGATGCAACGAAAGAACTGGACGTATATCATAAACAGACAAACGCACAATGGAAAAAATAACCTCAGGGCTCAACTTAAAAATAGACAAATTTAAAAAACAACGGACAAAATGGGACAATTATGACAGGTTTTTACAATTAGTCTAATTTTGACTTTATTTAGCGTATTTAAACCTGTCGTGCATATAAATGATAGTTTTACACCAATCGAGCAGGTATTTGTGGAGAAAACATTGAAAAATCTGTATAAAATGACAGGAAGTGACATCACACTCATTCCAGACAAAGAATTTACACAAAGATTTTGCGTTTGCTGGGTAATTTCCTAGTGTGATGTCATCAATTACAAACAGGAAGTGCAAATATAAACCTAAAAAATGTGCTATTCTGCGATAACATTTGTATAATTTTTAGCAAAATTCTAAATATATTTATCTTAACTGCATTTTAGCTGAATGAGTCGTCCGACCTGTAGGGGGCGCTTTAATACGCTCTAATTTTTTTATATATATTTTTTCTGATGCCACGCCCTTGTTTTTTCTACTTTTAATCCTTCACTTGCCTCATGCTCTACCTGCTCCAGCTCATTCTTTGTGGTTTTTGTTGATCTTTGTTCTAATAAAAAATAAAACTGCACAAAAAACAAACGTGTGCGTGTGAGATTATGTGCTGTTACTATTAGATACTGCAAATATTCCTTTAGTTCGAGCTCAGTCAGATTTACCTTGAGACACTGGCGATCCCGCTTGTACGCCAAATAACATGATATATTTTTTTAATTTCTTAATATTTAACCTTTTTTTAAATCTATGAACCGCTGTGTTCAGCCATTATCGAAAGTGTCCTCGCCGCATCAAAAATCGTCTGGTAATTTGGACTCTCATTCACGTAAACATCGAAAGTCACTGGCCACACACTGTCACCTCTGACCTCACGCGCCCTCCCCCAGCGTCTGCTCAGACTCACGCCCTCCGGGGGGCGCTGCAGCTCCGTCACATCCAAATCAAGTCAGATCCTAAAAACTGTTCTTTCCCCACAGCCATTCGGACTTCAAACCGATCCCGTATGTCGCCCGTTTGGTCCGGAACTGACACAGACGACGTGACAAATCCCTCCAACTTTAAACAACGACTGCGACTCCGATGAAGGTGTTGTCAGTTCGTGATCAGGGGAAAAGCTGCCGCTGCCTCTGCTCTCTCTCTGTGGCGAGCGGCGAGCTGTAGATGTGTCGCCGTCGTCACGTTCGGGTGCGAAAGACACCGTGATGTAATCTGATTATTCGACGTGTGATATGACAAAGCCCCGTGAAAACCAGGAGGGAATGAGATGTGACCCCAAAAAACCCCGGCGTTTCATCGACACCTTCAGTCTGAATGACCCCGATTCAAGTCTGGACCACGTACAGGGAAAACTGGGCCGCTCTGTCAGTGTTGACATGCTGAATCTGATTTCTGGAGCTTTAGGATGATTTAAATGATACGCAAATCACAGAATCTGACGTGAGCAATCAGAGGTATCATGACTGGAAATAAATCTGATGAATTTGCTGTTGTTTAATACCTTTTTACGCCAAAAAAATCGGATCAATAATCTGATTTTGAGTGCCTGTAACGGCGGCCAACGACAGAAATTAATATCTTGAATGAACAGTAAAATCAAGATGCAAAAAGAGTTTCACTTTTTACATACTACGGAGCCCTGCAACTAGCAATTATTTAAGTTAAACGATTATTTCTTTTGCACATTGAGACATTTTAAACACATTTTAACCAAATAAAAGTGGAAATATGGCGACTTGAAGGCTTCTGGATGGGAAATACTCAAAAAATCTAACGCATTCAGGAGCCAGCTTTCATAAATTGCCAAAAATATGCTCCCTCTAATTGTCATTATCAAGAGAATCTCCCAAAATGTCTTGATTTCACCACAAAATGCAAAATAATCCACACGCTAAACATTTGTCTGACGAGGTTTTCCGCTGAAACACATTTAAATATTCCCACACAGTTAAATCTTGGGTCCAAGAGTTCACAATCGCGCCGCAGTAAAATAAAAAAAACTTTTATTCCAAACCAAGAATCTCTCTCATAAATGTTGAATTTATGCGCAGCCGTTCGCTGTGGTTCCGTCTGGAGCTGCGATTAACAGTCTCTCGGCTGCAGTTCCAGTCTGCTTTTTACTACTTCTCCTTCCTCAGTCCTCATCGTAATTTCTTTGTGATATGTTTTTTTTTTCTCTGCTGTGATCAATATAAATCATTATGGCAAAATAATGAGTCGACGAATACAATATTTGGTCGATAAAGGCTTCACCGACGAAAGCACTTTTTTAGTTTATGTGTGTCTTTATTAAACCTAATTGATTTGTATGTGCCAATCAAACATGTCCAGAGTGAAGAATACAGTAGATGTCCCAGTGTTTGTATTATGAGTATTCATGAATTACCAGGATTACAATGGAGAAGGCATGGAATGAGTTGAGAGAAATGTGGGAGCCAATCATGAGTAGGCTATACTCTTTAAAGTTGTTGTTTACTCGTCATTTTCCCTCTAATAGTTGTTTTTTTCATCAGTTTCCTTGAGTTGGTTTATATTTTATAGTTTTAAGAGCTTTTGCCCCCTTTTTGACCTGTTTTAATCAACTATGGTAATATTTGTTGTGTAGACCCTATTTAGCCCTGTTCTGGACTTGATTTGGTCGTGTTCTAGTCCTGGTTTAGTCCTGATCCGGCCATGGTTTCGTTTACTTGTACATTTCTGTCTAATAGTTGTTGTTTTTTTTTCCATTAAATTCCCTTTACCTTGTGCATACTTTATAATTTTTAGGATTATCATTTCACTTCCTGTTTGTGATTGATGACATCACACTAGGAAATTACCCAGCAAACACTGGGCCAAAACTTTTTTTTAATTTGACAAATAAAAATATATGAGAGCAACTTTATTTTGTTGAATTCATGTTTAGAGAGTCTTTTGTGTAAATTCTGCATAAACAACTGTCTGGAATGAGTGTCCCTGCTGTGATGTCACTTCCTGTCATTTTCTACAGTCTGCTGGATTGGTGTAAAACCATCATTTATATGCACTACAGGTACAAATACACCAAATAAAGTCAAAATTAGAACATGGTGCAAACCTGTCATACGTCACTTTAAGGTGTAAAAAAGGTCATAACGTTAGAAGTGGGCGAAATTGACAAAACTAAAGACCTAAATGTTTGCCCACCTCTACGTAACATTTCACATCTGTTCATCAGCCTCTCACAGTCGACCTACGAGACTCTCTTCTCCCGGACTCGCCCTGGTCCGGACACTTGGGGAGTTCATTGTGCATTCAGGCAGAAGCCAGTGGATTTAGCTTGTTCTTTACCTGTCAGACGTGCTCTCCGCCGGCACATAATAATCTTCTCCAGAGAGGTACGCCGCCGCTGTGCCTCCCCCAAAATAACTCCTCTTCGACAACACGGCTGCCGCGTCCGTGCGAACAAGCAGTGCCCCTAAGCCTGTGGGGAACCCAAACATCTTGTAGAAGGAAACGGGGATAAAATCGGCTTGGCATTGCTTTAAATTTAGCGGCGAAGAGCTGACATAGGAGGCCGGGTCTAAGAGGATAAACCACTTTCCTCTAAGACCACTGGCTGGGTATAACCTTCTCGCTTGGATGCCCCTCACGTAGCTCAGGGGATATTTCTTCCCGGAAAAGTTGCTCTGGGCCGGGAAGCAGAACAGGTGCGGCGTTCGGCATGAGATATCGCCTTCCCCGGCTGCGCTCTTGGACGCGCTTACGACGTCCTCGGGCGCCACGGGCAGAGTCGTAACCCCCGGGCCGCGAGCGAGCGCCCTCATGCCCACGACCGAGGTGTGGTTGTCGGTCAGATAGCTGAAGACGCTGCCGGGCCCCCACGGGAAAGACTCGGCGACGAGTTTGAGGGCGGCCGTGCATCCGGAGGTGAAGATGACGGAGTATTCGTCGGGGTCGGCGTTGAAATGCTGCAGTATCCTGAAAGAAAGTTGCACAGTACTTTAGATATTATATACACAGAATTATTCAAATACAAATGACCTGTCTTAGTACTGGTTTAGTTCAGATGTAGTCCCAAGTTTAGTCCTCGTTTGTTGAAGTTAAAATTCTTAGTGTAGACTTTTGGTTGAATTAAGGTACTTTTTCATAAAATGTTACTTCTCTGAGTACTTTTCAGACACCATACGTTAACTTCTACTTGAGTTATATCGTCTAGAGCAGTGGTCCCCAAACTACGGCCCGGGGGCCGGATACGGCCCACCTCCACATTTGACCCGGCCCCCTGAACAATACAAGAGACGCATTATTCATGCTCATATGAGTCATAGATTCTGTTCTGAACAACTGGAAGCTGAACTTGACCCAAGACTGTGCAGGCACAACACAAACTTTCTTTTGGGAAGAACAGAGAGGGTTTATTTAATCTCGAAGAGGTTTTCATATTTGGTTAGATGTGGCTTTTGGAAACAATACATGTTTACATTTAGGCACCCCTGCGATCGTCACACTTTTTTCTGGTTCAAACTGACCCTGGCCCCATCAGAGAAGGGAAAAGTTTATGTATGTGGCCTTACAGGAAAAAGTTTGGGAACCTGGCTTAGGTGTATTTGTGTGTCTTACATCACTCCTTCAGATAAGATTGTTCTCATTTTAAACGATTTACCGTTTAATAACCAGATTTGTGCGTTTTTAATGTTTTGTCCTTCCCGATATTAAAGGGCCCATGACAGGTATTACAATTTTATAATGCTGACTTTATTTGGTGTTATTATACTGTCGTACATATAAATGATAGTTTGACACCGATCGAGCAGGTATTTTGTGGAAAAGGTTGAAAATGTGTAGAAAATGGCAGGAAGTGACATCACAACAGGGACAATTCATTCCAGACAAAGTTTATGCAGAATTTAACAAAGAACAAATTTTTTGACTCAAAAATTATGAGAGAACTTTATTTTGTGAATTCATGTTTAAATTTGTCAATTAAAACAAATAGTGACATTAAATGAGTTTGGCCCAGTGTTGCAGGGTAATTTCCTGGTGGTGATGTCATCAATGACAAACAGGAAGTGAAAATATAAACCTAAAAATGTGCTATTTCAGTGATAACTTTTTATAATTTTTTAGCAAAATTTAAATATATTTATCTGAAATGCTTTTTAGGTTTAACAAGTCGGAGGCACTTTAACTTCAAAATTTAATCAGACAGTTACTCTTACCGAGTCACACCTTTGGCTACTCTACTCACCTCTGCTTGCCTTTAGTTTGGTTGAGTTCTTGCTTAGACTTCCTTTACGGTTAAGACCAGCTTTAAGTTTTGTTTAATCCTGATTAGTCCGGTTTTACGCCTCACATTTACTCCAAAAGTCCCTAAATGCAGTCAGGCGATCTGCGAAATCACGTGACGGCGCGAAAAGGGCTTACCTGTATCTGACCTCTCCACGGTGTCATGTGTCAGTCTGCTGCTGGGGCTGCGGCTGTGCGGGTTTCTACGGGACCAATAAACGGTTCAAGCGTCGGAGGTCCCAAAAAAGTAATGTCTGTTTTATGTAGCTCTCCCAACCGCGCAAAGATCCTTTAGTTCAATTTAGATAAAACGTCCAAAAAAAACATCTGGTAAAGTGGAGAATTCAAAGGGGCAAGTGGTCTAAGAGAAAATAACGGGAGAATAGAGCTGTCACTGCATCCACGCGGCTAAACTAAGGATAATACATTCACGGCGATTTTTGGGAGTGGTACTTACTTTTGTTATGTTCAAGTTCGTTCAGCTGTGATAATTTTTACTATAATAATGATTATTTATGCTTTAATTTCCCTGTTTGTGGCGTTCATGCATTTTCCCTGTTCTGTAAAACACTCTAAATAACTTTGTGTGCTCTACAAATGCAAATAATAAAACCTCGTCCGTTTAAAGATACACTGTGTGGCTGTTCTGGCGGAGAGCGCTCGTCTCCGTGGAAATGTTTGTTGCTTTGCCTGGAACGTGTCACAAAGAAGGCGAAGTCACCGTGGAAAGTGACAAGTCAGATCTGCGAGAGACGACCATGTCAAGGCAAGGTTTTTTTTTTTAATATATTAAAAAGGGGGTTTTTTTGCAATAAAAAGACTTAATGTGTAATGTTATGGTGTCAAAAAGCAAAACGTCATCCGTGGACAAGCTTTTACAGAAAAAGTGACATAGTGCACCGTTTGATCAGTGGTCAACGAATAAATGAAAGAGGTTCAGTAAAGAAGATTAATAATAAGATAATAAAATAAATTAAAAATAAATAAATAAATAAAATAAATAAAATAAATAATAATAAAATAAATAAATTAAAATAATAAATAAAAAGAAAGCTTATGACACAAAGGAATGTCATGCCGCGAATAATTGTCAAAGTATGAATAATCGTATCCACATAAGTTTATATAACTTATTACACTTGACTAGAGCTGTTTAGTTCAGGTTGTACAGTGTAGGCCTAATTCTACTCTAATTCTAACTCTAACCCTAATTGTACTCTAATTCTAACCCTAATCTACCTCTAATTCTAACTCTAATTCCAACTCTAAATCTAATTCTAACTCTAACATTAACACTAATTCTGACTCTAACCCAATGTACTCTACTCTAATTCTAACCTCTAATTCTACCACTAACGCTAACGCTAACTCTAATTCTAATTCAAATCTAAACTAATTCTAACTCTAACGCTAATTTAACGCTAACTCTAATTCTAACTCTAACGCTAATTCTAACTCTAACATTAACTCTAATTCTAACCTAACACTAACTCTATTTAATCTAATTCTAATCTGACTAAACGCTAATTCTAACTCAATCTACTCTAACTACTTAACTAACTCAATCAACTCTAACTCACTCTAAGCTACTCTAACTCTAACTACAACTCTAACTCAACTCTAACTAACTCTAACGCTAACATCTAAGTAACTCTAACTCAACTCTAATGCTAACTCTCTAATCTTAATCTAACTCTAATACTCAACTAACTAAATCTAAATACTAACTCTAACTCTAAGCTATCAACTCTAATCTTACTCAATCTAACTCTAACGCTAACTCAACTCTAATCTAACTAACTCTAACGCTAACTCAACTCTAACTTAAGCTAACCTCTAACTAAACTCTGTTCTAAGCTAAACTCTAATGCTAACTTAATTCTAACGCTAAGCTCAACTCGAATTCTAACGTAACTCTAACTAACTCAACTCTAACTCAACTCTAACTCTAACTCAACTCTAACTCAACTCTAACTCTAACTCAACTCTAACTCTAACTCAACTCTAACTCAACTCAACTCTAACTCTAACTCAACTCTAACTCTAACTCTAACTCTAACTCAACTCTAACTCAACTCTAACTCTAACTCTAACTCTAACTCTAACGCTAACTCAACTCTAACGCTAACTCAACTCTAACTCTAACTCTAACTCTAACGCTAACTCAACTCTAACTCTAACTCTAACTGAGCATGGAGCAGTGCTTGTCCTCACCATACAGGCTCGTGCTTATGTCCCGGCTGTAGCTTTGCACCGCGGACTCCGGATACAGCGTGGCCCCGGCGTGATCCAGGTACGTGACCCCTGTTGACAACACGGCCACAGCGGGGTTTTAAGACACGACCACGACCCCGGGCAGCCCCCCGCCCCACCCCCCGCGGGACAGTCAAAACCATTACCTTTAATCCGCCTGAACTCCTTTTCCACCATCTCCTGGAAGTCGTCCCCGTAGCCATAGCGACCCGAGACTCGTGCAAAGAAGTCAAAAGTGCAAAGTTTGTGAAAATCCATCGACTGGAGACTGCAAACGTGCCAGGACGCGCCGCAGCCCTGTCGGTGACTTTTACGCACACGCCGCGGTTGTTCTTGTGGCTTTCACGCACACCGCCGCCGCTGCCTTCCTTCAGTGCCTTTTAACCGTTGACGTCCTCCGGGGTCTAAGTCCAGTGACGGGCAGCTGTGTTTGTCCGTGTCAGATCTGTCAATAATCAGTAACGAGTTTGGTCACAGCGCTAGCAACACGGCTAACGCCCGGAAACCCCCCGGAAACCCCCCGAAAACAATGTCAACAAGTAAGAAGAGTCGGGTCAAAATAATCCCCACTTCTTAATAACAGATTTATGAGCTGTTTATGAACTTTGGCCATTGTTTACGCTTCGTCCCAGACCCAGTCCATTTCCGCCAGGGATTTAAAAATAAAAGCTCCACAGGAAGTCAACATTTCGAGTTTAAAAGTCAAAATTTCGAGTTTAAAAGTCAAAATTTCGAGTTTAAACGTAATAATTATAAGTTTTAAAGTCATGATTTTGAGATGTCATGATTTTGTGATTTTTATTTATTTATTTATTTATTTTTTACAGGGAAAAAAATTAAGAAAAGTTGATTTTATGTACAAATTATTTTTCGTTGACGATCTCGAGATATCCAGCCATGGGAATACCTGTACCCTGCGACGAGCTGGCCACTGTCCAGGGTGTACCTCGCCTAAGGTCAAAATATTGAGTTTAAAAGTTATAATTTCAAGTTTTAAAGTTGTCATTTTGAGATTTTGAGATTTAATAACTGATAAAAGGATAGAAACCAAGGTTTTATGTTTGAATTCAATTTATTTAATCTTTATTTAACCAGAAAAGTCCCATTGTGATTACCAATCTCCTCATCAGAGAGTCAAGATAGCAGCACAGATCATCAACACACATTTCACATATGTTCCCTAACAACAGCTACAAACCGTAGACCCCATTTCCTGACCTTTCAAAATAGATTTAAACTGACTGTTCTTGAACTATTATGCCGTCAAACCTAATGACTTTAATCAGATTACATAGGGTTCACGTTGTATGAATGTAAAGTCATAATTCATAGAAATGGACATAACCTGTGTAGTTAATATCAGGAGATAATGAATATGAATTTAAAAAAGCATGTTTTGTTCATTTATTGTAAGTCTGTGTATTTCCTCCTCCAGATGTATCACTGCTGTTGTAACTCATTATTGATTAGCTCTCGCAAATGAATATAGAGATAAATTCTTTGGAACATACAATTTATGCTCACACGTCAAGTCTGCACAGATTTTGAACACGTCTTCATCACATGGAAAATCTTTGAAGGTGCACTCTTCAAGGCAGTGTCCATGGTTACAGGACCACCATTCAAGTGTGGACCCGCGTGCTGCATGGAAGGGCGTCCATGAGGTGATCTTGAGTTGTTGACTTGACAGATGCAACGGTTGTTACAAATACTCTAATACGGACATCTCTGTGTCTGGCACAATCAGCATTTTGGTGCCTCTCTCCAGAGCCATGGTGCTGACCAGATGTCTCAAGCTGTTGCCCAATAAACGCTGCCACTTCAGCCACATCTGTTTTGTTTTTCACGCCGCCAGAGACCCTTCCTGCTTAAAATCCGTTCAAGAGTGTGCTTGCTCACTATAGTTCCATGCGGGTGCTCAAGTAAATGCAGTATTTTAGTTAGTTTAGTTAGTTGTAAAGCCATCTCTAAAGTACTTCTCTGCTAACTCGCAGGCCATTGTGTAAATATAAGGCAGTCTGCTGCTTTTACCTGGAAACTCGAAAATTATTACTTTCAAACTCAAAATTATGACTTTAAACACAACGTATGACTTTCAAACTCGAAATTTTGACTTTTAAACTCCAAATTATGACTTTTAAACTCCACATTTTGACTTTTAAACTCCAGATTATGACTTCCAGTGGATCTTTCATTTTGTATTCACTGGCAGAAATGGGCTTCCATAGAACGACTGAAGAGCTGGGTTAAATTCCCAAATATCTTCCCCCACCAGTAGGGGTCGCTGTTTTAGTAAACAAAAGAAGCCTTGTAACAAGCAGCTCATTGATTTCCTACTGTCATAAAACTGAAATGTATTGCAGAACACATTAGCGTAGAAGAATGTGTTGGTATTAAAGTCTCTTTTAGGTGAAATGTAGAAGAAGTCGCTGCTGGAACGGATTCTGCATCTGAAAACTTTACATTGCCAGATGAACGTCGCTTCCGAGGCACTTAGCGTTGAGTGTGTCGTTTAATCTCACGCATATGAACGGGAGATTATTATTTCTAGGTTCTGAATATTGGTGACAGGCTCAAGATGGTATTATTGAAATGTGATCAAATAATGCTGTGGCGCAGGATATAGCACTCAGAGGAGAGCAAAACCAGAAAATATAGTCTTTTACCGGACAGGAAGATATGCAGAATATTTGCCGTGATACTAAAATATCAAACTTTATTGCTCAGAGACCGACACGTCCTACACAAAGGAAAAAGACATATGTTGATTTAAAAAGTGTTTTCTTGTGTATTTAAGAGTCTTATTTACTCTAGACCTAAACCGTTGTGTTGCTTGGGGCGACCAGACACACTCGAGTAATGATAAAATTGTAAAAAGTGTGGGTTAATTAGGTAAGTCTTTAGCGCTCGGTCCATTCACACCTCTTTCTCTCTTGTGAGTCAGTATATAAAGGAACTGAGTGCATCTTTTGTGTTCTGGTTATTCTAAAAGCAGATTCTCACACAATATATTCCCCTCTTTACTGTGGGCAGGTGTTAAAATGGTGAAAAAACCGGGACAACTGGGAAAATGGCTTGTATAAAACTGGGACAAATCCATGGTTTTGGATACATCTGCTGGGACATGGGACACCGAGCTCGAAAAAGGGGGACGTCTGGTCACCGACGTTAATAATGATTGGGGAAATTCAACGGACACGAAGGACCTATGAGCTCCAAACTAACTTCAACAAACACCGCACAGCAACAGCGACACCAGCTTTATTACTTGCTGAATGAGTTTGCTTGTGCGTGCGTTTGACGGTTCCCGAGAGCGCCGAGGGAAGTGCGCGTGGAGGACGGCGGAGCGAGGTTAAGTGGGACCCGTCTCCGCACCCTTTCTTTGGACTTCATCAGACCTGTTGCTGCGGTCAGAGTAATCCCATCACACAGCGTTGTAATCCCGTGGTCCCACACAGAGGGCAAGCGCGTCGGATTGGCTGTGAAATCCTCCCCTGGTCACATGATCCGAGACACACACACACACACACACACACGTGTCACGCCCTCGAACGACACAAACAACTTCATCATGACACTTATTAAGGAGTTGCTGATAGTCCCGCCTCAGTTACAAAAAAGAAGATGGACAATGTTGGGCTGATAATACTGGATTATGATGACAATATTTAGACAGTATTATGGCAGTATTTCAGATAAAAGTTTTAGTTTTAAACGTGTAACCTCTTTGAAATACTGAATATTTGAGATGTTCTGAAATGTTGCAGTATTATATGACTCCCACTTCTACTTTACGGTGCTTTTTCACTGAACCGTCGATTTTGCCGAACATTTTGCCGAAATTGTTATTTATGTTTTTTTTTATAGTAGTTTAGTTGCCGTCTTGTCGTAAAAGTTGTGCGTTAACCAGCCCCATCGCACAACATTTATATCCAGTGAACAAAGAAAGATACCACAGACGGTATTTCTAAAAATCCACACTTTTGTTCCACAGTTTAACATTGAACTTTGATTAAACACGCTTTAAATGACTTTGTGGACCGTCAAAACATCTGGAAATAAACAAACTTGCTCTTCTTTTCCAATAGGTGTAATAATTATAGGTTATGCAGATGACATCAAAACATTTTAAGTGAGTGGGAAAACAGCTGAGGGACGGTGAGTAATGATGTTTTCTTCTGTAAGAGCTCAAAACACATCTGAACTGTGAAAGGGCTGCTACAGTCTAATAACAAATATAAAAGCCCCCAACTCTGCTCACTATTTAGTGCGTACCTGACATTTAAAGCAAGAAAAACAGGTAAACAATGGACAAAACGGGCTTTTGTATCATTCTTATTTATCTATTTATTATTATTATTATTATTATTATTATTATTATTATTATTATTATTATCATTATTATTATTATTATTATTATCATTATTATTATTATTATTATTATTATTATTATCATTATCATTATTATTATTATTATTATTATTATTATTATTATTATTATTCCTCTTATTATCATTATTATTATTGTGTTTTTCTGTTGTTGTCCTGTTGTTTTTGTTCTACGTTCTAAAACAAAAGAAAAAAACAGATAAACAGCAGGAATTTCTCTCCTTGAATCACATGTTTCTGAGTCATTTTGTTGAGGAGATAAATTGTCGTGGGAGGAGCTGAAGTGTCCTTTATCACCCCCATGCCAGGCTCATCTCTGCGTTGTCGGAGCGGCGGCGGAGAAACTACTTTGGGTTTCCATTTGACTGTGCGCATGCGTCGGAGCTGATAACACAACTAAACACACAACTAAAGCGGCGAAAGACGCAAAGAAACACATTTGATCTTCTGTTCGTCGCCATAGTTCTGCCATTTCTGCCGCCGCTCTGTGTCCAGCAAGAGTGTTTTACTTTCTGATTTCCCGCTACACGTCGCATTCTCAAGTCACCAAATGAATAATAATCATGTCTTAAGTTGTTGTCTCTCTTTGCAGCCCACAGCGGCCGTCATTGTCCCGGTGCAACGCGGTGGATCATAATTGAATATGCCACTTCTGCTTGGCCGACCCATTTCCGTCACCAGCCCTGAATAAATTTTTCTACACACACACACACACACACACACACACACAAAAACAGCCCAAAAGAGGCACGTATTGTATCGACTTTGGGGAGGGGCATCGGCCTTGGACGGGGGGGGGGAGGGGGACGGCGTTTTTTGGGGGCGAAGGAGACAATGCGTTTAAGTTCACGAAGGTCTTCGCCGCGCCGCATTGTTCAACCGTGGCTTTCAATTAGTCCAATTTGCGAAGCTCGCGCTTGTGTCTCTCCTCGAGCAGGGAAATCCCGGCAAACTCGAAGCGAAGTTAAACCGATTTACGCCGGTTCGTTAGTCGTAAAGGTCAGACGGAGCGACTGTCCGAAGCTTTCGCAGACCGGACAGGACCACAAAAACTGCGCCTTCATAGCTCACGTCCGCTCGCGTTTCCCTGCCCCGAGGCCTTACAAAACGACCCCGAAGGAACGCCTCTTTGTGACATGGCGGCGCTCTGTCGGTCGGTCAGTTGGATTTACCGCGGGGCCAGCGATGCAGGTTTGCTTGCCCCGCGTCGATGAGCTTATCCGGGCTAAGCTGAAGGAGTGCGGAGCCAGAGCGCCGGCCGCCATCTGTCGAGAGCTCTAGAGCGCGCGGCGGCACAACAAAAGAACGGGGGTGCGCGAGGCGGGAGGACTTCACTGGAGACGCGTCGAGCGGGAGACGGAACAGAGACGAGTCCAGTTGCGAGTGTGTGAGGTGAGTGTGCGATTCAGAGCAGGAAGATTGATTTGAGAGCAAGTTTAGAGTCTGCTACTCGTTAAACCTGGATTATTTCAGCGGTTTCGCCCATTTGCCAATTTAACTCAAGCGAAACACTTTCTTTCTACAATCTACAAACAAGTAATAAGTTAAAATGGCTCAAATAGATTGGTATCAAAAGTGATTGCAGTTTAAAAAATGCTGGAATTCAGAACAGGGAGATTCATTTGAGAACAGGTGTCGATGTTCTTATTGATTGGACTTGGATTATTGCTTTCTAATTCAAATTTGCAAAGAGAACATCCTAAAATGAAGTAAAAAGTTACCATCTCTCCGTAATATATCATTAAAGTGTCATTTACAGTTACATTGCACGGACTCCACTGCATTATGTGTGAATTATAAACCCGTGCTGAGACTTCCCAAATGTTGTTATTGATGGAGGAACCGTCATTCGTGGAGATGGTTGAAGTTCAAGCTCGACTCAAGTCTTCGAATGGACAACAGTTGACGTTCTAGGCCGGCATTTGTTGGCGTGTGGAGATTTAGAGAGACATTCAGCGACAAATAGAACGTTCTAACGTCAAGATGAGATTCTACTTTTTACCGACATCCTCACAAATTCTTCTTCTTCTTCTTCTTCTTCTTCTTATGATTGATCTGCGAGCTAGAACATGGCGCTGTGGACGTGCGGCGAGCGTCTTGGATCCGTTTGAACTGTTGGGATTTACTTTATAAAAAGACAATAATGTACAGACGAGCGGATGGAACATATTCTACTCTGACACAAGTTATAAAGAGCTCACACAGTTTGAAGTGCCTTGGGTTCAAATGACTTTCGACAGAGTTGTTTTCGTCTCTCGTGATTTCCATTAGATCGACATAACTCAATTTGAAAAGCCCTTTTCAGCCGGAGCTATTTCCGTACATTTAATTTACCGTTTAACGTCGGCCAAAACAAAGAACAAAGTGAAGCTGTTTCTTTGGTTCAGGAAACACAAATAAAAAGCGCTGCGCGGAGATTGTACTAAAACGCGTCTTCAGGAAAACATTAAGTCAACTTTGGAAATACTTTTACTGCATCTTAACGTAGGTTTGTGTTTTGCTGTTGCGTTGTACATTCAGTAGAAGGACTGGTCACACTGCGAACTAAACAGAAACGTGTCTGTAAACGTCAGGATACGTCACTGCGCTCTGTCCCGCTTGAAGAAAAGAAAAGGTTAGTCCTGGTTTTGATTTGCCGCGTTCGAACGTCTGCTCCAGGAGTCGGACAAACAACCAGGGGCGCGAGATTCATCACAACCTCAAGTTAAAAACGACTTATTTTCACTTAAAAGTGCCTATGACAGCAGCTTGGATGACTCATTGAACTAAAATGCAGTGAAGATAAATATATTTAAAATTCTGCGAAAAATTATCTTAAAAAATGATCCAAGAATAGCACATTTTTTAGATGTATAACTGCACTTCCTGTTTGTAATTGATGACATCACAGTGGGAAATGAGCTTGCAACCGCTGGGTCAAAACGTATCTATTGTAAAAAAAGAAAAAAAAAAAGAAAGCGCCTTTATTTTGTTGAATTCATGTTTAGAGAGTCAGAAAAAAGTGGTTTCTTTTGTTTAAATGATTCATAAACTTTGACTGGAACGAGCGTCCCTGCTGTGATGTCACTTCCTGTTGTTGTCTACCATATTTACAACTTTTTCTCCACAAATACCTGCTCGATTCGCGTAAAACTATCATTTATATGCACGACAGTTACAAATACACCAAATGGAGTCGAAATCGGACAATCGTAAAAACCTGTCATACGTCACTTTTAACTCATTAAACGCCATATCCAGTCTCCATGTGGTCGTATAATGTACACGCCGATAACGCCGTATTTCAGGCCTCTGGTTCAGGCCTCTGGTTCAGGCCTCTGGTTCAGCAGGTCGAAACGTCAACGCGGATCTACATCTCGATTTGAAAAAGGTAAATCGCAGATCTGAGCGCAATCGCAGTATCGTAATTAGACGTTTTTTCCCCCCCGAAATCGCTCATCTCCGTACGACGCGCACAAAGCCACAATCGCGCCTCATTTCATCTCATTCCTGTATGTTCCATTATTACGTCAGGCGTGCTATTCTTGTGCCGTTTTGTGCGTGTTCGTGGTTTCCGGGCCACGCGTTGACGTGCGAGAGGTGACAGAAATGGGTCAAAAGGGTCTTAGGCATTAACCAGACCAAATCCCGCGCGTAGGATTACACCGCGACGCCGCTGTTCCGACTGTAACTTTACAACAGGGACGACCAGCGCGGAGGGCGGGGATAATAAAGCCCAGCGTGTCGCTCGCTGGCCGGATGATAATGGATTTTGGCTTAGCTTTGTGCGGCGAGGGAATAATATGCCACAGAAACTGTTTTGTGTCGGATTGACCCTTGATAATCCTGTTGTTGTGGGCCCCTTGAGAATGATGTCATCAAAGCGAGACATATTAGGGCCTATTCTTTAGTGTAAAACATTAAAGGGCGCATGACAGGTTTTTAAATGTTTTAAATGTTGACTTTATTTGGTGTATTTATACCTGTCGTACATATAAATAATAGTTTTAGTGGGTATTTGTGGAGAAAAGTTTAAGATGTCTGTGGAAAATTACAGGAAGTGACATCACACTCGTTCCAGTCAAATGTATGCATAATTTACACACAAAAAAAGACAACTTTTTGACTCTCTAAACAGGAATTCAACAGAATAAAGTCGCTCTCATATATTTTGATTTGTCAAAAAGAAAAAAAAAAGAAAAAAAAGCCCAGTGTTTGCTGTGTAATTTCCTAGTGTGATGTCATAAATCACAAACAGGAAGTGAAATTATAAACCTAAAAAATTTGTGATTCTGTGATAACATTTGTATAATTTTTAGTAAAATTCTAAATATATTTATTTATCTTAACTGCATTTTAGTTCAATGAGTCGCCCGACCTGTAGGGGGCACAAAAAAATACATTTAATTTAATTTAATTGAATTCATATTTTTGTAACAGACTATACTTAGTTTAATTAAAGTGCTACATCACGGTTATTTCACACTTGAATATAACGAGTTTCGACATCGTAATGTTCCAGCTGAGTCATCTCGTCGTGTGTAAACAATGTGGCTAATGCTAATGCTAATGCTAATGCTACGTGCGTTGCAGACAACTGTAACTGGGATTTTGACTTGAAAATATGCACCACAACTGTTCATTCCAATCTGTGAACTTGGAGATGGTCGTCGAGGGTCGTCGAGAGTCATTAGTCGCCACGGAAATAATTAAAAGTTTACATCTCTTGAGCTCACAGTTTAGCATTAGCCAGCCATGAGTAGGGACGTCACGATATAACATTTTAGTTTTACGATTATTGTGAGAAAAAACATCACAATTGAATGATTATTCACAATTATTATTGAGACTGTGACCAAACAACAGTGAAATCTTAAATATTCTTTCATTCCCGTGGTCCTGACATGTGACTGTTCCTGAAATTTGTGAACGGTTTCTCCAAATGTAACTTTCTGAAAGACAAAATAAAGTCAAATGTGACAAAAACAGATTTAAAAACGTTCTTTACATTAAAGTCTAGTTTTTGGCTTCTATATTGAATTAAAAATACTTCCATTTTGCTTCTAAAATGGCCACGATTATTATTATTTTTTTGGTTCTCACGATGATATTGTGACCTGAATAATCACGATGATCAATTAGCCTGCTAATCGTGACATCGCTAACCATGGGTTAATTCAGCTGAAACGCTCTGAGGCCTGAATGAATAATAATAATAATAATAATAATAATGATAATAATGATAATAATAATAATGATAATAATAATAATGATAATGATAATAATAATAATAATAATAATAATAATAATAATAATAATAATAATAATAATAATAATAATAATGATGATAATAATAATAATAACAATAATAATAATAATAATAATAATGATAATAATAATAATAATGATGATGATGATGATGATGATAATGATAATAATAATAATGTGTTTGTACATCCCTCCAGTGTCTTTCTTCACACGTGTCATGTGATGGTGTAGTGACGTGTCTTGTAGTCAGTTTACATGGTTTGGCTTATTGTTTCAGTTTATTTAAAGCACTTATTTCAGAGCCACAAAACCAGGTTTCAATATTTTATGATCCAATCCAAATAAACATGGTTTAAAATGTCTTACTAGAGTTTCAGCCTCTTTCCAGAACGTAACATTTATCAACTCTACACACTCTCTCTCTCTCGTTCTCTTCGTCCTTCTCTTCTCTAACACTACACTTTTTTTCTCTCTCTCTCTTCCTCCTCTCTGCACTCTCTCTCTCTCTTCCTCCTCTCTGCACTCTCTCTCTCTCTTCCTCCTCTCTGCACTCTCTCTCTCTCTCTCTCCTCCTCTCTCTCTCTCTCTCTCTCTCCTCTCCTCTCTGCACTCTCTCTCTCTCTCTCTTCCTCCTCCGCACTCTCGGCTCTCTTCTCTCTCTCTCTTCCTCCTCTCTGCATCTCTCTCTCCTCTCTTCCTCCTCTCTGCACCTCTCTCTCTCTCTCTCTCTCTTCCTCCTCCCCAACTCTCGGCTCTCTCTCTCTCTCTCTCTCCTCCCTCTCTGCACTCTCTCTCTCTCTCTCTCTCCTCCTCTCTTCATCTCTCTCTCTCTCTCTCCTCTTCCTCCTCCCCAACTCTCTGCACTTTCTCTCTCTCTTTCTCTTCCTCCTTCTCACTCTCTCTCTCTCTCTCCTCTCTTCCTCCTCTCTGCACTCTCTCTCTCTCCCCTCCTCTCTGCATCTCTCCCCCTCTTCTCTTCCTCCTCTCGCTGCTCTCTCTCTCTCTCTCTCTCTCTCTCTCTCTTCCTCCTCTCTGCACTCTCTCTCTCTCTCTCTCTCTCTCTCTCTTCCTCCTCCCCAACTCTCGTCTCTCTCTCTCTCTTCCTCCTCTCTGCACTCTCTCTCTCTCTCTTCCTCCTCCTCTCTGCACTCTCTCCCTCTCTCTTCCTCCTCCCCAACTCTCGGCTCTCTCTCTCTGTCTGTCTCTTCCCTTTCTGTCTCCTCTCTCACTCGTCCCACTCGTCTTTCCTTTCCTTCCTTCCCCCAGTTGAACTTAAATAACAGTAGCTGCAGTGGAAATCGTGTTTACCGATGACGCCACAACATTTGCAGTTGTAGCAGTGAGTGATGAATAAGTGAGTGTCGTTTCAAATGCAGTTTAGCATCCAACCAGAGTGCAATAATAGTAAGTACAGTATACAGATCATAATAAATAGGTGATAGCTAAAATAAGGAGCTGTAGTATATAAGTACAAATATACAGATTGATTGAGGTGAAGTGCATATTATATATATTGTGCATTAACTATAAACAGAGACTATAGACATAAAAATTCAACATGAAAAACGTGTTATTATTGTGCATGTTTTGGGTTGATCCAGTGATGTTTAACCTCGATAGCAATTGGATTCTTGAACTTTTCCATATTAGTCTCATAATCATGGTAATTTTACTGACTGAAGTGACAGAGAAGATGCTGAACTTTGTGCCAGTTTTTGTTTCATCACTAATCACAGAGATATGAACCAGAAACCAGGTCAAAACTTCATCATTTTGACATTTTGAAGGC